>JANSTQ010084882.1:0-14595 GCA_026167885.1 Bergia puertoricense
GCCAATTATAGGAGTTTTATAGGATCCTATAAAATAAATAGGAAAAATAGGAAATATAGGAAGGCTGGGATGTATGTTGTAAGAATTGAGCTAAGAAACCTATTTTCGTGCACATTACTGGATATTTAAATCCTAGCCCAGAACATCCACTTCAGAAAGAGTTGATACAAAACCTTGGATACAATAGTCACTATAACACCAATAACACAGGTGCCACTAACTCCGAATTTGTTGCAAAAAAGCGAGGTCAAATATTTCTGTTTCCAGTTAATTTCTATCCTGCTATAGATGTTCTCAAAAAGCAGCAGTTGGTGCAAATGCTTAACCTATCAATTTAACAACAAAGTAACAAAACAACTGACTTCTTCAACAATGCAGAACAAACCAACTATGCATACTCTATATCAGAACTTTTGCACAATGGTTAAATGAAAGCCAACTGATCAATTCTTGATGAAAGAATTCCACCAAATATCTTATATGAAATTTGTCACCTTGTCTGCTCTGCTATTTCCCCAAGGGCATTGCAAGTGTCTTCTTTCTCCTCCAAGTATGCATTTTCAACACTGTACCTGTTCAATACAATTACAGTGATACATTTCATTTTTGGCGAAGGTGTGCAAAACAGAGCAACTATTTTTGCCAAGGCGTGGCGGCTGTCATACGTCAAAAGCTAATATGGTGTCCATAAAAAAAATTTTGGCACCAAAAAATTACTGCTACAGGTAAAAGGCAATTATGCTGGTTTTACTACAGACCACATCTATTTATTGGCAGGTACAAAACCTGGATCGGATCGGATTGGATCAATAAAACCTGGATTGGATCAATAAAACCTGGATCAAAACAATGAAACCTGGATCAGGATCGATAAACCCAGATCAAAATAATAAAACCAGGATTGGATCAATAAAACCCGGATCAAAATAAGAAACCCGAATTTATTGATCTGATACGGGTTTTATTGATCCTGATCCGGGTTTAGTTGTTTTGATCCGGGTTTTATTGATCCGATCCTGGTTTTATTATTTCGATCCGGGTTTTATTGATCCGATCCAGGTTTTGTTGATCTGATCCGGGTTTTTGTTGATCTGATCCGGGTTTTATTGATCCGATCCTGGTTTTGTTGATCTGATCCGGGTTTTATTGATTCGATCCAGGTTTTGTACCTGCCATCTATTTATGGATGTAGACTAAACGACACATTTATCCGCCATTGAGACAAAACAATATCCGAGTGAGGGTGTCTTCAACAGCGCAATCATTTTGTCTCAGCTGTAACGTGCACGGATTCCGAAGAGTCTTAGGTCGTTTATCTTTCAAGCAGTCTTCAGTACTTATTTAATAGGCTTTCGTTATTTCGTGAAGTTTTCCTTTAAACTTTAAGCGCAAGTGGTTGTTTATTAAACAACCAAACGTCACATTTACTCTGTGTTTGGTGGAAAATTTATTGTCTGCCATACAGCTCATTTGCGTCAATATTTTAGAAAGAAGCACTACTGGCTCACGTTGTCAACTCAGTATCTTAAAATTCCAGCATTTTTGACCTGTACACAATTCATACTGAACGTTGTATATGTTGTCCTTTCGATATTGGATTTACTTAACAGTAAACCCATGCAAAAGTCTTGGGAGACTGATCATGACATACCCAGTAATCTCATCATCATCGCCATCTAATTCTTCATCTATCTCCTCGTCAATTAGAAATGTTGGATCATCGTCACTGGTGTAGTGTGTCTGTTGAGAAAAAGAAAGCGTTATCTCTTCTGCAAATTAGTTTACTAAGTTCACTGGCTTTAGAAGACACTAAAAGCATTAGAATTCGCGAATTGTGAAGTACACTATAAACTGTTTTGCAGCTAAAGCAAGAGGTGACTTCGCTGACATAATCTTACTCTTTGCAAACTTAGCATAAATCAAATTTCGACTTTCAAATGAACAGAGTCCATAGAACTAAATATCATGATACAGTCAGTACTCAGTGAAGGAATGCTTTTTTTCGTCCGTACGAAGTAGATATGCCTCAATATAAAAATATTAGCACTGTGGCACAAGTTTAATAAGGTATAGAACTCATTTGACTTAGTACACAAAGAGTAAACAATTACGTCAGCAAAAGACCACCTATCATCATCATCATCATCACCATCATCATCATCATCATCACCAACTCATCTGTTCTAAAGACGGCACTCAACTCAAGGAGGTCGATAACTATAGGTACCTCGGATCCTATGTCGCTGATAGCAAAAAGGACTTCAAGGTACGAAAGGGACAGACATGGAATGCCTGCAATAAGCTGCATCACATCTGGAATTCCAGCATATACAAGTCTACTAAACTGGCCTTCTTCAGAACTAGTGTAGAAAGTATTCTACTATACGGAGCTGACACTTGGACCACGAAGAAAGAGCTACAAGATTGACTCGATGGTACTTACACTCGGCTTCTCATGAGAGTGAAAAACATCTCCTGGCGGAAACACTTAAATAAGGCAGAGATCTATGGTGACATTCCACCTATATCTGCCATCGTTGCCAAGCGACGCGAACAGCACGCTTCGCTGGCCATTGCATCCGTGCCAAGGACCAAGTGATATCAAATGTTATCTGCTGAAGACTACCGTGTTCAAACAGAGGTAGAAGACCCCTCAACTACATCGATGTGATAGGAAGAGACACCCAACAAGAAACTGAGGACCTCCCAAATCTCATGAGCGATAAAAACTCCTGGCGTTGTGTGGTGAATTCTATCTTGGTTGCGACCGCATGATGATGATAGAACTTATTTAGTTCGTTATGCAATTGAAGGTCTATATATTTCAACATTAGCATGTGTCTTATATTTCATATAACAGTCACCTGAAACTATGATTAAAGACAATTTTGAATTTCTACAGAATGTGAAATTTATTAAAGCTCCCCCCCCCTCCTCCTCCCCCTGCCCCCTTCTAATAAGTCCCCGGTCTAGGATCACTGAAAACAAATAAACCCCTGGGGGGTAATTAAACGAAATACCGTATATACAGTTTGATCAATAAGGGTTGATATGGTATGTTTTTCTCCGTAAGTTTAGGTGTAAAGTTGATGTTTTGAGCGCCAGATCTTCGTCAGAGCAACTGGCGAATTATGGGCAAATTAGGGTTTAAACGTTAGGGTATTAATTTATGCGGATCGAAAAGTCAAATCGTGTCCCTAAGGTTTCGAGTTCGGAGCATCTAACTGGTTAAACAAATGTAAATGAAAACCGTTCATTAATTCCGTGGGGAGGGAAGGCCTGTTTCAAACGTCGCGCCACCGCCTTGCCGAACTAAATAGAATTCGAAGCGGCAATACGGTAGTGGTTTCAAGCGTCGAAGTAAAATCTGTCGCGCCAAATGCAAAATGGCAGAAAAAGCAAAACTGTCAGAAAAATGCAGAAAAAGCGAAACATACAATTTTCATAATTTATGAATTAAGTTCGACACGGCATTGGCACGACATTTTAAACCACGCCGTGCCAATGCCGTGTAGCACGGCAGACTTTGTCGAACTTACTTGTCGTGTCGAACTAAATTGGAGTTTCCGTACCGAATGATTTTAAACGTCATGCTACTGCCATGCTAACATCGAATTTAATTCCTGAATTTAGTTCGGCACAGCAGTGACGCGACGTTTGAAACAGGCCTAAGGTTCCGAGCTTAAAAATTAAGATTTTTTCTTTCCTTTTACGAGTCTCATCTCCAAATGGTTTTGACGAGGTAAGCTAGTTAGGCAAGGCAGCAAACAATGAACAGCATTGAGAAGTAGTCTTGACAGTAAATTCAAATGCAAGCCATGGACTCACTGTAATATGAGACACTATGGTCGAAATAGGACAATATAGTTATGATACATAGAGTACCTGAGAGTGCGACAGCAGCACGAGCCAAGATGGTGGCTTCGGTACTAATTTGAGTACCATATACAATCCAGTTTATTTAGGAGTGTTTCATAAGCCATCAGACATTTAACACTCACCACTATTCCTTCAGTAGACTGCAGAGAACTGACCATAAGAGGTACGATTTCTCGAAGATATTTTCCCATCCCCTTTTTTAATATTGTTGACACAGACGCAAATAAACCATACCTGAGGAGGAAATGTAAATCTTGTTGATATAAGTAAATGGAGCAAATAACAAGGTTTTGTTTTATAAAGAAAACCACTTCTGCTGTCATGGTAATAAATTGTATCCAGAGGCGGCGGAGCGTTGTGAAACGTGGGGCGGGGGTCATCGTACACCAAGCCACTCGCATACCCCTAATCAAATATTTTATATTTTGACTGAATATTTTGCCAAACCAAACATATTTTACTCAAATATTTTCACTGAGTATTTTGCCAAACCAATTTTATGCTGCCCTAGCAATATTTTGTTTGAGGGGCTGCAGTCCATGGTTTAGTATCATTTCCGGTTGACTGTCTTACAAGTCAATGTAAATGAAACAGAAGTTAAAACTTTCTTTGCACCTGTACCCAATCAGAGGATCGTGTGATCAAAGTCAACCAATCAGAGGACAAAGACATTGTCATTGCGATTATATTGGTGTAAGGAAACAACGTAATTGAAAATGTGATGTCTCGTGTTTATGACTGGATGAAAATAAATGTAGCATAAGTTTCTCTGATTACACATACAGTTTATCTATTTTACCTCAACATACATTTTCTTTGTTCACATTGTATGATATGATCTACGATGTTCTAGATCATTTTCCAACAAGAATAACCATAAAGCTAATCTATGATATCTTGCGAAAGTTGGATGAGATAAGAAATTTTATTTTAAAATCTCTGTAGATAGTACGCTTAGTACACCTAACATTTGACGAAAAGGGAAAGGAAAAGAGAAAAAAAGAAGAAATGGTATCCAAGTTATTCTCTATCAGTAATTGGAAACAAAAGTCATTCTAATCTGTAGCCTCCGTTCCAATGACAGCCTTTTGTTTGAACCTCCCCACCCTTGGGGCAAGATCCTTTACCATAGCTGCACCTAAACTATGGAATGACCAACAAATTTATTAATCTATGTAGATAGTACTCATAATACACATAACTGGAAAGAAAAAGAGAAAAAAAGAAGAAATGGTATCTAAGCTATTCTTTATCAGTAATCGGATACAAATCAAATCAAACCAAAGTCATTCTAATCTGTAGCCTCCGTTCCAATGACAGCCTGGAACCTCCTTGAGAGAAAATACATACACCACCCTTGGATTAAGATCCTTTAAGATCCTTTAGTGTAGCTGCACCCAAACTACAGAATGACCTACCGGTGGACATACGGAACGTTTCTACTCTTTTTTATTCAAGAAGAAATTGAAGACACATCTTTTTAGAAAAAACTTTTGAATCTAGGGAATAGGTTATATTTACGATTAACCTATGGTAGTACAAGAAACACGAATTTTAAGTTAGAGTGTATAAAATTTCGTATAGTTCCTTGAAACCTACGGTACTACACACTACCAAAAGCAGGTCGGAAATGTGTGGCAAGACCGCAAGAACAGAGGAAGGAAAAGAACTACGAGTACAAAGACTTTAACTTACGTGCATCTTCTCAAATCGGGATCATTGTCAACTTCTATAAGTTTCTGTGGTGAGGAGAGAATTTAATATGATAATTTTTGTGCTTTATTTCACTTATTTCACATTTAATTATTAAAGACAATAAAATATTTAATAACCTTTTCCCATCTTAGACGACAAGGGAATTGTTGTGTTACATTAATACATTTATCATGTTTTAACTTGTACGAAGTTCATCTGAAAATGCGAAATTGTCTATTTATTGAAATCCCCAACTTACCATTTTGTAATGAAGATTATTTCAGTTTGTAGCTTCAAAGATTCGACGACAAGAGCAGCTCAGTTTCAACAGCTTTAACTAATAAAGCTGGTACTAATTATCTCATTACAAGAGTCAACAACCAGTTCAACATGTAACATAAAACCCCTTTGGTATTTTATGAGGTTCCCTGTTCATAGTTTCTAAATTTTCCCACAAAACGTCAACAACACAAACAACTTCGAAACTGTAAACAAGCCCCTATTTCTGTACAGGGTAAGTCTAAATTCCAAGTTGTAGCAGGCTTATTCATCGTACCTTCACGACAAACAAGTCTTCGAAGATATTATAAATTAGAACAAAATATAAAGCTGCAGACTAAGAAAAACTTGCTGAGGAAAGAACTGATGTGACATTTTGTTGCAAAGACCCAAGATTCCACTGATCAGTTGACAACGATTGCAACTATATAATCATTGCAAAAGGTTGTTAATAAAGTCAAAATGGCGAAAACAATCCACAAGGAACTTAGGTTGAATGAAATTCTTCAGTCTTGATTTCTTACCAGTCCTAACTGTATGCACTCTTCAGCTAAAGGTAGAAAGTTCTCTTGTCCAACGGTCCTAGCAAGAACACCTAATGTATCTGGAAAAAGTAAGATCAAATTTTGTTAACGTTCATTAAGGCTTCTTTAATGCATAAAGTAACATGTTCATATCTTCATGTATTCATCAAAAATATACTATACTATATTATATACTTATATTTTTGTATTAACAAAAAATAATCGAATTCAGAAGTACCAGATGGAAATTGTGAAGACACTTGAAGCTAGCTCCTGTTTACGACACACTAATTAATCGTACTTTCCTCCATCTGTGCCCAGTTTACAAACAAACCGTAAGAAAATGATACTTGTCCAATATTTTCGATCGTGGGAGCCACCATGTTGAAAACTGTTCTTGTGACCTCATAGTCTTGACAAACTCCATGTGTGTCCAAAAAGTGAGCGTTTGTCAGGACTGTGATGTCGAGAGCTGAGAGCAGAGGTTCCACTTTTTTCTTTTCTATGCTACTATTATTGTTTTGACAGTTCTCTCATTCATTTTGTTACTTGAACAGAGAATGCACAGTTGTTTCGCTAGCAATAGTATTAAAAGAACCAAATTAAATTACCGAAAATAATTTAATCGATTGTTATTTCTCCCCATTGATTTATAATAAATTTACAAAGGGAGACAGACGACTGACTCCGGCAGTGGTAACCCATACGTCCTATTTCAGCAGGACATTTCAATTGTTTTCACTTGAATAGATAGTATATTAAACAGACCTGTGTTCTGTTAAAACTAATACCATCTCAAAAAGTTATCAATGTTTCAGCTGTTTATATATTGGCCAATCGACGAAGTAAATCGAGTTGTCCAACAAACAGTGGAAATACCCAAAATAATTAGCATATTATTTTCATTATTATTATTATTATCATCATCAATCTGATCATCATCATCATCATCATCACCTACATTGCTACACTTACCAACTGCTTGGACTTGTAATAAATTTCCATCTGCTGCTGAAGGATTTGACAAATAAACCTGAACAAAATTAACATGAGTTAGGTTTTGCAAAGGAGTCTAATGATGGTAGTGGAGTGAGTTGTCTTTCTCTTAATTTAGTTTAGCAGAAGTATCCTTGGATAAACGCCACCATATCTTGGGAAACGACGATTTCTCAGGTCATATTTTTAAATAATTCACTTAACGTTTCATATGGTCTCGTTGACTAAAACAGTTCTCAACGGAAAGGAGTATAACAGAGATTCCCACATTTCGGGTTAGTTTTATAAAGACGCGACGACAAATAGTGAATTCCTTCAGAAAATAATGAAGAAAAGGTGGCATTGGCGTCAAAAACATTATAAATCGAAACAGGGTCATCTCACTCGAAGCTGTGAACATATTACTATTCAGTTATATTATTATTATTATTAACATTATTATTATTATTATTATTTTAATTAATGACAACAACAGAGTTTATGTCACAAAAATCTGTTAATGAGTAACAATACCTTGAGTATTTCTACAATCTTGGGAAAGTATGGCAGGATTGCCTCCTTTGCTGCGTTTGCTACAAAGAGAAATGAAGTTACGAGTTAAAATGACTACTGAGAGAAAGATTTTTATGATTGTCTGAAGACTAAATTCAAAGCATTTTGACGACGCTTTTCAAAAGAATGAAGCAATATTTTGGGAACCTTCTTCTAGTTATGTTTTAGCAAAAAAGGCCGGTGCTTTGTAAATGAACAAAACTTTTTCATAAAGTGTACGATTTAATTTTGTGATAACAACAAAAGTTGAATAATAATTGTATTTGGGATGCTCTTCGACAACTCTTTCGACAAAGCAAGTAATACATTATATGTCTACTGTAATGTTCTAATCAGAAATACTGTAGTTTGGTTGTAGTTTGGTTGTCCAACTTTTCAGCCAACACGCAAGATATGATTGAAAGCTTCGACCGCTGACTTATAATGGGCTCTTAATATCCTTATGGAGGTAAGTCTGGTAGCGATTATCCCCAGCAACAACCGCGTTTTCAAACAGAAATTGTTGGAAAGCGTTTTACTGGAATATCCCAAAGTAAAAAACCAAAACAAGAACACAACAATAAAGCTATTGCAAGTTTACCCACCTGTGGCACCAATGGCACTAATAGCAAGCTCTTTAATATTCCTGGCCTTAAACAGAAATATTTACATCAGTAAGTTTTCTTGTCTGTAATATAATACGATTTAACCTCAACCCCTTCCAACTCTCTACTGGCTATCAAATATCTACGAGACAGTTTGTCTCTCAAAGTTTTGTTCTTCTTTAACTGATTACCACACAAGGTTCAAAATAGCTGTCTCAAAGTTCACTTAAATTTGTAGGTTGCTTTGAAAGAAGGAGGAAAGTAAAACACCCGGAGGAAGCACCAATGTCGGAGTGGCAATTTTTACTTTCGTAAACGGTGATGTCATTTGTGACAATCGATGCCATTTACAATAAGAGCTTTAAAAAAGAGGACAAGGTCATAATCGCGGAAATACAACTAGTGCTAACCCTAATCCTAAACCAAACCCTAATTCAAATCTAAATTAAACCTAAAAGAAGAAACTACTAATAGAAAAAAGGTAAATAGAACGAAGATAAAAGTAATGTCGAGTATTGAAGCGGCGCTAGCATTTCAATCTTATGCATTACCACTGTGCCAACATTTCAATCCGTTACCACTCATTAATTTTTTACTGTATAAATATTGCAAATGGCATTTACTATTGTTTGAAATGTCATCGACTGTTACAAATGACGTCGACTGTTTACCAAAGGGAGATTGGCGTCGGAGTACGATCGACACCAATAAGACGTACGATGTAAGTTCTCTATCCCCGCCGCCACTCCAACGCCAGTCACAGCGCCACTGTTGTTTTATGCAGTCCTGACATTTAATTATCGACTGTCATAAAAAAAAACTCCGGAGAGGTCGATAAAGAATAACGGACCTGCCAGAAACGATCTTATCCTTCAGAGAGTACTCCACAGACTATCACGTGAGTTGTTTTACAGCACAGTCTGTTTTGTTGCACGTTCACACACCTGACTATTCGTGAGAGCATCCAGCAATCGCTCCATTAACGTCGGCAGGTAAGGAAGAATACCTGGTCCTGTAACACGCAACGGAAGACAATGTTAGGTACTGTTCCAGTAAAACAGTTCACTGCACGTGGCCAACACTCGATGGTAGTCTGCACTGTATTTTTCGAATGTTTCTAGAGTCTCTAACAGATGCATTTGGAGTGATGTAGGGGACTTTTCGGTCCAAAATGATGCCTGTAAATACAGACTTAGCCGAGGTGTGGCACAGTTGAACCCCGCCATTTCGAACTTTCAGGGGAAAGGAAATATATCTGAAACATATTTATTTCTAATTATTTTTACTGCCTAGCTCTTGACTCACAAACATTAGCTAATTGATTCATAAAATAGATCAGGTCGACATTATTAACTGATAACACCCTTACCCAGGTTTTCACAGAATGTCTCCAGGGCGTAATATGTTCTAGTAATACTCGAATGGTGTTCTGCCGTACTAGCGCTAGAACTAGCAAGATGGCTGAACAGTAGTGGTAGGATGCTGGAACTATAATTACTGATATCGGGCTATGAAGAAAAAACAATGAAGACTGTTAGTGAATAAGTAAGTGAGTTTACTTAACTTCCTACTTAGTTGGTCTAATGTAGACTTCTAAATTCTATCGAAGGAGATGCAAAGCGACCAACACACTTTAATTGCTATAAATTTCTTGTAACCACTCGAGTTATAATTCACCTGTTAAGCCGCCATACGGTCATGAAAGAACATTATAATATTAATGTTCACACATTAAAATAAGTCTAAATTGAAAAAGAAGTTGTGCAAGTAAAGGTTTGCATAACAAACACATGTATGTTAACCTTTTTTCGGTTGGCAGGAATAAAATGGAAATTGTAGAAAGAAAAGGTTAAAGGCAATACTACTAGTTTTCATACCTAAGCAGGAAAAAGGGGATCACCTTGACTTAACCGAACATGAGATGCTGTAGAACTTTCAATAAGTCGTTCTTTCTCACTTTATCGTCATAAAATGTATACCTTCTTGGGGTCAGCGTAAATGGTTTACAAACTAGAGCGCAGTAATAAAAGTCACTCAAAAGTCTCCTGTGATACCTTAACCTCCCACCCTCCCTTAAACAAGTGTTGGCACCAACCTGCAGATGCTCAGAAAACTGGCCTAAAGCAAACAAAGCAGCATTTTGAACGACTGGGCTGTCATCCCCAAGACCTGTGGAAAAACAAAATGTAACCGCTGAGACTTGTTTATGAATATGTGGACAACGTGTGTGCATAAAACAAACAAAACAAAGAAAAATTAAAGAGAGTAGTACACGGCGGCGCGAAAATAAAAATCATATACTAACCTTAATCTTGCAAGCTCCCTAAACAACAAAACTTCGAAGACAAAGTTGTATATTTCCTTTGTTGCAACATTTTTTTACCATCGTTGTGACTTCAAAGATGTAATAAACTATTACCTTCTTACCAACTTGTTCACAATACGAAAAACACAATAACAACGTAATGTTCACACATGTATGTTACAAAGTGTATCAGCAAAAACAATTTATGAAAGTTTTAACTAACAAAAACAAACTTTACCACGGCAGACAGTTTCGAGAGCAGCTTGCAGATGCCTGTGGAAAACAACAAAACAGTAAACTGTTTGACTAAGTTCTTCACCATAGGTGTTAACGGGAAATTGCTGTTTTCATACTTGAGAAGGATAATCCGTCCAGACGAATTATCCGTCTGCTATTCTACGTCTCCAGTATAAATACGGGACGAACTACGACAAGTGCTATAAGTGTGTCCGGACGTAGAATCTAAGATTAGTAAGTTTCGAAGTTTTGCACTGATTAAACTACAAGTTCGCCACAGTCTTGAAAACTAAAAGAATTCTGCAAGAGTTCTCCTGAGTACGGTTCTCACGTTACCTTTGTTTACTGTAACACAAACTGTGTATCCTTCAGGACTACTCAACTTAAATTGGTTTAATCTCGTTCTTAAGTGCTGCAAAAAACCAGCACAAATCTGTGAATTTCAGAGCAACAATTGTCAGTTTGGTCTAACCTGGTTCTAATGTAGTCTGCACAACCCTCGGCCAGGACAGCTAAAGCAATCAGCGCAGCTTTCCTCTCAAACGGATTACTGCTAGCTAGAGAAGGCTGTACAAACTGCATCTGTAAAATAAAAGATTCTTTCAGGTTTGCTCGAACATGGAGTGGTGTTAACAAATTTGTTATTGGTGCAAAAAATCTGAGTGCGTCTGTTCTTTCATTTTCTAGCTTCCAACATTATCAGTTTCCAGACTGTCTGTCGGTCCGTCCGTCCGTCTGCCCGACCGTCCGTCCCTACGTCCGTCTGTCTGTTTATCTGTCTGTTTGTCAGTAAGTCAGTCTGTCTGTCTGTCTGTCTGTCTGCCTGTCAGTCTGTCAGTAAGTCAATCTGCCTGTCTGCCTGTCTGCTTGTCTGTCTGTCTGGTTGTTGTCGTGAGGTTATACTGAAACACACCATAGCTAATCTTTTACCTACCAAACCCAAAGTTTGATTTACTCAAATTTCAAAGTCTGGTCTTCCGGTTGTCTGTCTATCTATATGTCTGCCCACCTGTCTGTTTACATTTTCAACAGTCTGTCTATCCACCTGTTTGTCTGTGAGCTAGTGTTTTGCTTAAATGAATGGATTTCGCACTTACTAAAGGTGGAATGATTGTTTCCGGTGGAAAATGGAGAGCAAGAACGTCAAGAACCTACATGAAGGTAAGGATAAAGATTTGATTTTAACCAAGATGGTTAAGTTTGTTAGGCTACAATCATAACCACAACTATAAACATAACCTTAACCACACCCATATCTATATTCATAACCGTAGAAGTTATATCAGCTCTAAGAGTCTCCATATTTTTTCTGTTTACGTTGTCTCGCTGCAGTTTCAAACATCAGATTTTTAACAGTTTATTGAAATTCTCAACTTACGAAGTTGGACAAACAACTCATCTCTACATGTACAAAGCAAACAAAAAAATAGTCGTTTTAATATGATTTCTTGACAGTTGGTTCGAAGATTTAAGTCAGCTTGTTTTGTGAAGGACGAGGCTAGAAATGATTGAAAACCCTCCACTTACCTGTGACGCTACAGCACAGGGTCGGCTTGCCTCTGCTCCATCCTCCAGCTCATCTTCATCTTCTTCAAACTCTTCTTCACTGGGAACGGCTGCCATAATCGGGAACACAACTGAGAGAATGGGCGGCAGTAGTTTGTTTTTGATTATCGCCTGTTGAATAAAACAACACGTTAAACTTGTCAACTTAAGCATGTGACACGCAACTGCAGTAAGTCTCCACAGAGGTACGAACTTATCATATAGATCTGTTTAAAAGTGGACTTGCAAACACGAAAAGACACTTAGTAATTTCAAGTTCTTTAAAGGGACCCTCGGCTCTCAGCAACATACATATATTACTAAGTTTTCCGCTGTCTGTGTTCAGTTTTACAAGGCGGCCATCAGAAGTTGCCAATCGTCCGCCATTTTAGATCGTGGAGACCGCCATCTTGGAAACTGCATTTAATGACGTCACAGTCTTGCGACTTTTTTCGGTTCTTGGGGAAAAAAAGATTGTTGGCATTCTTGACGTTCAGAACTATCAATACTGGTTGAAGATCTTCTTGAAACTGTTAAACGCTACGGGCTCTGTAAGCACAGCAGACACTTATGTATGTCCAACAAGAAAATCCTTGCCTGTGTCATCGTTAAGTGCAGTTCATTTTCAGGATGGCGGTCTCCAGGACATAAAATTTAAAACTTCTTGACTACAAACAGTCCCGACTTTTCCTCTTGAGTTTGTCGAGCAGAAAATAAATTGCGCAAGATATCGGGCAAGCCGGTGCGAGAATTCCGTTCTCTTGTTTCTCTCATCCCAGTTTCTGCACGCCGGCTTTCGCCGCAACTTCTTTTCTGCGGCTCAATGGATTGAAGAGAAAAAATAGGGACTACTCGTAGTCTTCAAATTCCTAAGGGCTGGTCTGTAAAACTACACAAACTATGCCAGATTTCGTCCCCTTTACCTTCAGGTCCCCTTTCTCTTTTGTATTGTATTACCTTGCGCGGCGTTGCGTTGCGTTGCGTTGCATTGCATTGCATTGCATTGCACTGTATTGTATTGTATATTGTATTGTGTTGTATTGTATATTGTATTGTATTGTATTATATTGTATTGTATTGTATTGCATTATATTGTATTTATTGTATATTGTATTGTATTGTATATTGTATTGTATATTGTATTGTATTATATTATATTGTTTATTGTATTGTATTGTATATTGTATCGTATTGTATTGTATTGTATTGTATATTGTATTGTATTGTATTGTGTTTACAACTGCATAGGTATGAAAGTGAAAAACAACGAACGATGTACTTGTAGCATACACGTATTTATATGTAGATGTTACCTATATGTAACAAACAATAAGTGTACCTTCGGTTTAATCCTGGCCAACCAACTGATGAACGAGAGGGCTTTTATTCTTGTATTATCACTGTATTGTGCATTCCCTGCAACCTGAAGAGACACAAAATTTCAAGTTCTCCTATCATTCCTTAATGTACTTTCCAGTCACGAAAAAAAATTTTTGGATATTATTTGTACATGTAGCGACAGGTTGCTTGTTGCTAAATACACTGGTAATATGTGATCGTTTTGTAGTTTAGTTTCTAGTACCAAAACTAGGCAGAATATGCCAGTCTCTCCGATGAAGGTTTGAGTGGCCGACCATTCATGTTTGGCCATCATTGGCCAGCTGACGGAGGCCGACTGTTTGTGACCATTGCCGACCATCCACTGTTTCTCAGTAACCAAGAGGGCTGACTGTGACTGACCCTGGCCAACCGTGGCCGCTTGTGCAACTCAAAAACCTCCCCAAACTCACCAGGCCGACCGTGGCCAACCATGTTTTTCTCCTCATCAGACAAAATGGTACATGTATACCCTCAAACTATTGTACATGTAGGTAAGAAAGAGTAACAACGTAAAAGTAAAGGTGAGCGCATTAGTAAAGGTAAAGGTGAGCACATTAGTAAAGGAAAAAGTGACCACATTAGTAAAGGTAAAGGTGAGCACATTAGTAAAGGTAAAGGT
>JANSTQ010084993.1:0-14595 GCA_026167885.1 Bergia puertoricense
GTGGGTTCGAAAAATATCTGGCCATTTTTGTAAGGGGGATTACCAAAAATAAAGTCCACATACAGGGAGGGGGTCTCAAAAATATCAGTAGTCTTTAAAGTAACAAACTTATTTAAGAAATACGTACACTCCTTTTTATATAAACAAATTTACAACACATGCTCAAATGGGATCATCTGTACATCAGTGAATTTGATGGCAGCCGAGTAGTGTCGGTGGTTGAACTGTCCTGCTGATCACATAAGGCTAAACGAAGTCATAAAGTGAGAAACAATAAAAAATTGACAAACGTATAAAAATGTTCTCTGGTGTGTATAAAAGAAGGCAAACCTTTACTTGTTAATGGTTGTAGTTTAACATCCAAAAGATCATGTCATCTGTTTTGCTTTGTTTCGATTTTACTTCTTTTTACAAGCAACATTAGTTTTATCAATAGCTCTATTTAAAGAAAAAAGTGTTGGCTTAAGTCCATCAGAATCTGATGGGATAGTGAGTCTTAGATACAAGATATCAAGTCTGAACATTGTATTATATGTTCAGTCAACAATCACCATCAAATTCTGATGGGCCTTGTTAGGTCGACGATTTTTCTTTATTTCCCAGACTTCCGTTTGCTCGTAAAGAAGGCAACAAATTGAGAGACTTGCTATCTTGTATTAATCATTTCCTTGAAAATAGCCATTCTGGAGTAGATATTTGATGTGTTTTTGGTGAAATCTCCATTTTAGTGCACCTTTGCTACAAAGGTTGGCTGCTGTGATCTTGGTGACTGTCGGAAAAAATCAACTTTGTTGGCAGCGATTAACGTACCTGTCTCCCTCTCCTTTGTCATCAATCGCGCTTCCTTGTCTTATCTGGCATTTTTCTTTCGCTTTGCTTCTACCACATATAACTTTCTTTTCATAACATTTATGTTTGAGATAAAAAAAGATAATAGTTGACTGGATAGGCAGGAGCTTGGTTAAAATTCCTTTCATGATGGATTTCTTGCTTATCAAGGAACTCGAGCTCATTGGCTTAATTGGTTACCGGAGTCAAACAACTTCGATCACATGTTGACTACTGGAGCCACTTTTGCTTTTGTGTCTTTGATTGCTCTTCCAATGTTTTCTTCGCATGTCTTGGTCTTGGAAAGATCTCCAGTTTTGAAACTTGTTAACTTGGCAACACCAGAATGTGCCACCTAACTCCCACCTCTGCTCTTCGGTTTGATCAAAGTAGTAACTTTTCTTGCATGTTGCTCTATTTGTTTCTTTAACCTCCACCTGACAAGTCTCCGGGATTACGAATAGTTCATAAATTGACGTAAATGCTGGTTTGTATATATCCTATAAAACTTGGTTGAAGAATTCCATCTGTTCATTTAGAGGCTTTGGAATCCAAAGCTCTTTTACAGCTTAAAGCTGAGACGAACGGAGCCACCGCGTCAACTTCAGTTGTATTTGTTTAGTCAAGATTGTCGCAATCTTTGCAGCCTCATCAATCACTTAACTCTAACAATAAAGTCCAAAATCCACGAGTTCACATATGCGGTTCCAGGATGTTGTTACAAACCTAGATGTGAAACTCCGTATGGCCGTGTGTGTCACTTAGCTAATGGGGACAGCAGTTACAATGAGGTGGAGTGATGGTGACGCGACTTACGATAGAGGCCCCATTAAATGGAAGTATAGAACATGCTATCATGGTCTCACTGACAGGCAGCTTAACAACATGACTTTCAAACAATTTGATGAGTCTCAAATAGACAATGAAGTACAACGCATATAGAGTATGTGATGATCTTAGTCTTAGAATTGATGGTGCTCAGCCCCTGGAGGCTACATGAAGGAGTATACATCCAAATGTTTTCTTTTATTCTAATGAAAGCGATGCATGGGAATACTTGCATGCATTCGAACAAAAGAAGATGATCCTGCCTGGAAGCAATGGAAGAAATAATGTTAATAAATAGTAAAGTAAATACATAAATATTAATAAATAATAAAGTCATAATAAATGCATGAAAGTAGAAAAGACACCTGTAAAGAGCTAATGTGAAGTTTCAGTGTAAACGTTATAAAAGAATATTTGAAGGATGTAAAATACGTAGTAGATCTGCCAACTTTGTTAGAATCAGTGACTTTCATACGGTTTCCAACAAACTATTTCCAGGAGTTTTATAATGTTAGTTTACTAAGTTCTTTCATTTCTTCATTGATTGAACTCTACATTTTTTGCACTAGTGTACTTAAATTTCCATAGTTAGTTTTTGTTCAGAGGGGAGAAAAAGAAGATTTTGATGCACGTCTGTCATTATACTGAATTGATGTATGTTTGTTTAACTCTGACAAAACTCAGTGAAATGAGCCAAAAGAATGATAGTCATACAAAGACGTGTTACGAATACTCTAAGACGATTGGCAGAAATTCGTTGTGGGATTTGGTGAGATATTGGTGGTGAGCTAAGGTCATTGGAACAAAGATATGACGTCTCTACACTACGAACGATACTTGTTATTTTGTAACCGTTCAATTTCTCTGACATCAGTATCACATCGATCCCTCCTCTCATCTTACTTGACTTCTTAGAAGTAATTATTGGCACGAAAACCCCTGAGCGGCTGGTTTTGGTATTAAATCTGACAAGTAAAGAAAACAGTTTTGTGCGGGGACACGCTTTAAACTTTATTCATTTTTGTACAATTATTGAGTCAGCATTATTAAAAAAAACTGAAGCTGACATAATAAGTTATGACAAGATATTGAAAGCAAAAAATTAAATTAATTTTAGTTTTCAACCGAAGTGAAGTATTACTTCTATATTTCTAAATGGTGTGTTGATGCACAAGGAAAAACTCCCGGAAAATGAAGCAAAAATGTAAGTTTTTTTTAGGATACTAAATATAGCCAAATTTTTGGAGTTTTTTTTAAATCAGTTTTGGGTTCGAGAGTCCCCCGTCATTTGTTTCCGGGCCGAATCCCCCTGGGGTTTACTTATTTATGACAATAAATAATGATATATTTTCACTTTTTTCCTGGAACAAGAACCAGCACGCTGTCAAAGTATTTCTGAGAAATGGGATACACGTCTAATTATACCTTCCCATATTTTATTAAATTTCTTTCAGCATGACTCATATATCTGAAACAGAATGATCTTTTAGAAGGAAATGTTTTAAATATTAAAATGCAACGAAAAAAACATTTATATACAGCTGCAGCATGTTCGCCTTTAAGTACTATGTGCCGAACAGCATACAATCCTGTTCAGGCAGCAAGAAAGCTTGAAGCAGGCATAGAAGTACTTATAAGTGTAAGTTAACAGGTTAAAGCAACAAGATACTAGCGTTTGAAAGACTTAATATCTTAATATAAGAAAAAACTGGAAGCAGAAGGCACAAGTTAGAAATGAAATCATTCAGAAATTAATTATCAACAAAACAGTTTAATACAAGACCGTGACTTTATGTGGGGAATCCCCGACTTGAGCTTTTATTATTGCACGGTTTCGAATTGACATCATCGTTTCAGATTCTGCGAATCCAGAGAGGTTGCGTTCAAAATGTCTGGACGTTTTGATAAAATCAGAGTTAAACTACAAACCTACAAACAGTGTAAAGATTAGTCTGGTATCGCTGCTTTTTCCTTTTTACCTTTCAAATTGGTTGGCAATGGAAAGACTGGAAGCAGAACTGGTAAGTCGTTATTGACATTTTAGTCATGCAAAAGTGCAAGTGAATGCGAGAAAGCGTGACAACACACAGTCGTCAGTTGTCAAAGAAAATTTATCGCTGTTTTCGGTAAACTAAAGCCAAGATTTTTGGTGTGTGTGTTCTTGTTTTTGAGAGTTACTCGTCTAAATGGAAGCCCAGTGGATTGATTTTTTGCGAAATACAATTAGCGGAAGAGTTTTTAAAAAATATGATCAATATTGTGAACATGTCAAACATTCCGAACACGACTTTGACTGTGTTGTGAGTTTTTTTTTGAAAGGACATAAAGCGAAACTTAATATGTTTTATTCGTGCGGTTCTTTCAATTCGGTTTTGTGCTTCACAACTTCGGCCACAAGTGAATACATTTTGTTTGTGTCAGAAAACTGGTGACAGCAAACAGCTGACTTCTGACAAACAAGCTCCGCGCAAGCGCATTGTCTTTTGGTTGCACCCAGCTTCCATCCCCTCGGGAAACTAAAACCCAGCATTAGTTACTTGTACAGGAAGACTTAGGTTACCGGATATCAAAGGTGTTTTTAAGTAATTTTGTTTTCATTCAATCAATCCTTAACTTGTTCGGAAAAAACGATGGAAAATACTGCAAGCCTTTGTCGCAGCGTAATAGTTTGCATCGTGGAACCAAACAACAATTCACGACCACGATGACCAACACCTCAAACACAACTTTCTAATACCCACTCACAATCACCATCGCAATCACAATCATAATATTAAATGATTTGTTCTGTTTTTTTTTTTAATTTTTGAATAAAAGATAAAACTCCGAGCCTTTTCAGACAACCGTAGACTGACTGACTCTTTAAAATAGGAACCCACATCAAATATCAGGCTATTGAAGCACGATGTTGTATATCTTAGGTGTAAAATCTTCCCCTTTTAGACAAGAGAGAAAACTAAGTCTCTTCCTTGTCTGAAATTGAAAATGCCTGAAGTCTTGAATTGAATGGGGTCTTACGCCAACCAAGAGGAAGATCGCTCGCTAGAAATGAAGGTGGAAAAAACCAGACTAATGCTAATTTTGATTTTGTTGGATGTTATACTTTACTTTATAGATAAGGGAGACAGTTGGCTTGGGGCAACAAACATAAATGTATTCATATAGGTCACAAACGAGTTTTAGAGTAGTTTTATTACTATGGGCATAGAAAATATTAGTTTTTTAAAATAATAAACTATTCGCAAGCCAATCTTTCCTATCGTTTTTGGCTTTTCATCAGTTTGCACTTTTTGTCTGAAAGTTATGGCATTTGTAAACCTTCATTACGTTAAACATATTACGTTTTGGCCTCCAGGGAAAGCTCGCAAATGGAAAAGTATTTTTTAGTGTCGTTCGAAATTGACAAGAACATGGCTTGTTGTTGTATCCCATTTTAATGAAGTAATCTATTAAATATTATATAGTCAAATACCACTGATAACCAGCGATTAGTTGCAGTTGCTACAGAAACTCGGTCAACATGCAGTGAATGACAAGTTTTAATTTAATGCACAAACGTTAGCGCTACAGAGCTGTGTGATCTAGCCGCATATAATAAATAAAACTGAAGTATTTAAATATTTCCGTAGTAGTGCATTTACAAAATTTGCTCTTTTTACATTTGTGGCGGCGCAAACGTTACTACATTTGAGGCCCTTATTATATTTGTGGCTGCAACAGTGGATATTTATCACATTTGTGGTCCCTTACGGTCACTCAGTGCACATAGCCGGCCGACATGGTATGTTCAACAAATTTTAGAAATTATCTCTTAGCTAACTGGTAATGAAACTTATTAACTGGCAATTGCGGGACAACATATCCTAGCGATTTCTTCAAATTGCTGTCTGTTTGTTTCCACGCGTGGTGAGTTTTTCCAAGAAGGTAAATACAGCAATTGCAGATTCTGGCTTTTTATTTTATTTTATTTTAGTCTCATTTTTTTGTCATTTTAAAAGTGTTGGAGTGTATTTCTAGCTTACATTGGTAATAGTATGCAGAATATATGCTTCTGTGTGTAAAAGAGCAAACTTCAGTCTATGCTTGTTAACAACAATATCAGGCCGTCTAATAGCATAAAAATAACATTCTAAACTACATGTAGAACGACTATATCTAATGTATATAGGCCTATATAATAAGAGCAATTAAAGAACAACTTGAGAGTGACATAGCCAAAAATTTGTTATATTTTTAAAAAACACTGTGCCTCAGCCAAAATTGTCTTTTTTCTTTTAAAAAAAAGTGTGCTGATGCAAGAGTACGGCATTACTTACACTGGCCGGGAATTAAATATTCTGCGTTTCTTGGTTTTTCCGCTGTTATAACCTTGCAGGGTCTCGTCAATTAGACCGATAAGATCTTATATAGATGCTGTTGAGCCTGAGCTTAAAGTAAGTGCTGTTTTTTGAAATAAACCGTTTTCACGATCATGCACAGATCAAGTTTAGGGTTTTAGCTGGCGGGACTGAAGAACATGTTAAAAGGTGAAACTTACTGGTGTTGATTTTAAGACTGTGAAAAAACCAACGACATATAAGATGAGACAAAGATGGATGTACCGGCTGATTTTTAGTTAATTTTTTAGTCAGTTATATTTGATCAATACACCTGTACCGTTCTAGAGCTGTCTTTTGAGTGGACACATAACATTACAATGTACCGGCTGCTTTTTTGATGTCCTGTTATTTTAGCCAACCCCTTGTTTCGTTTTCAATTGGTACAGGCTGCCTCCAGTCTCCATTGGCTAGTCTTCTGAAACAATGACATCAACACGAGGCTCTGAATTTTAATGGTACCAATAGAAATCGCAAGTTTAGTGTTTGGGGAATCCCCTACTTGGTATTCAGCGGTCTCCCGACCATTTGGCACCAGGCCAAAAAGAGGGCCACAAGTGAAAGTCTCTCTTCCAGCTCTTACTTCGTGGTTTTCCGATCGTTTCTTTTTCTCGCAGTTCAGATCAGATGATTTGTTGGAAGTACTCAGATACTACCTGAATCAGTGTTTGCAGTAGTCAACTTTCATTCGTATTCCCCTTTCTTTTTCTAAAGTTATGCTCCAAACCAGAAAGAGTGAGGGTAAACAGTTGAACAAAGCGAAAAATTTCAAAATGGCGTCGGGAATCATACCACCAGCACAGCGCTGCATTCTGACTTAAAATTGTCTCGAAGTTCTTTCACTGTAAGAGTTGAAAGAAGTCGAATACGGCCAGAACTAAAGCTCAGAGTCAAGGACAGGAAAAGGTTTGTACGTGCAGTTGTTCTGCTTGCTTTCCGTGTTTCGGTTTCCGTTTACTTTGACGACATCATTCGTATTTATACATATTTTGGGTCAACTAATTCTGAAACGGTCGCTGACAGTACAGGCAACAATTTGCTACATGTACGACGTCAGCTACAAACGACTTTTATCTCCAAAGCACTTGAGATTAAATATACATTTCTGCGATTTCTCGTCATTTTTGAAAATAGGGCTCAGAGTTGTTTGAGTTCAGTGCAATGATGCGATGTGTTTATTTACGAGTTGCACCCGCTAAATGTATGCTAAATATTGGGGGAGTCCCACATTTTTTCTCACACTGATAAGTTTCCCGTTTAGTTGTGAATTTCCGCATCAGTTTAAAGTAAATATTCATTTCATTTGAAATATACTCTCGCGGTATCTATAATACTGCATACTTTTCTTGTCGTTTTACCAGTGATCCGAGAACTCGGCGAGTTCGATTGCGATAAAAATTATGGCGTTTCCAGATCGAATTAGAGGTATAAATTGTGTTCATGTCGGTTCTTGGCGGAGCTCCAACCGTTGTTAATCAAGAACGTGCAGGGACATGATCTTATTTGTTAGGACAAATCAGACAAACTGCTTGCTTCTTTTGAATAAACTCGGCATATATTATATGTACAGGTTACTGTTGCAATCATGGTGTTGTTGCATGCATTTGTCTGATAAAAAATTATTCATTGCTGTTTCTTCTTTCAACTACAATATGTATTGAACTTTGAATCTCAGGTTGGTGTTGATAAACCGTTCATTCCAGTGAAGATCTATAAACAATGAAAGATTCCTCAGAAAGAGCCCAAGAACAACTGGAGTTAGAAATGTCAAAACTACAGAAGCAAAACCAACAACTTCAGCAAGAAAATAAAGTTCTACAACTGCGTGCCACAGGGGTTCAAGTGCTTGGTTAGTATATTCATAAATAATTCACATTTTTTGAAGATAGTGAATGTGGTTGTATAAATTCTTGCCTTAGCATGAGAGCTAAGGTGCATTTTGTAGCTGGGACATTTGTGAGATTATGGGCAAATTAAATGCACTGCAGAGCAACAGGCTAGGGTCACTAACTCAACAATTCAGCAATTTTATCTATTTTATACTAGACAGTAGTACTGTATATTATCAAATTGGACACTTGAAAGTGATTATCCTACTATATCATTCGATGTACTGTATTTACTTGAATAAATGTGCAGCCTCGAATAAGCACCCACCTAGCCTCAAGGTAAAAAATTAAATAAGTGCCCAGGGTGCTTATTCAAGTAAAATTGATATTATATTATATTATTGTCTAGAGACATGAGTGACCCTGTTTTATTGCTATAATATAAAATATATGTTAAGAAAGTAAGAATTTTAATATATTAAGCAACAGTCTACAAGTATTGTGTCAGATACATTTTTAAATTAAATACTTACCATTAACTTTCCATTCATTGCAGTTGTAATTTGTTGACTGGACAGTCCTGGCCACTCTTTTAATAATGCTCTCAGTTTCTCTGTCAGGCATTCTAACAAACTTTTCCTTTGAAGTTTTTTTCTTGTTTGTTTAATTAATCTTTCTTGAAAATGTTCAGTTCTTGAAGAGCTTACAGCCATATCATATGCATTGTGTCACTTGTCAACTTCATGTTTGTGTGTAGAACTTGCCATTGGTACTGTATGATATCATCTGAATATTTAAAATAATTATGGCTATTTTTAATTAATACAATGTATATGCCTAATTTTCAAAAGGAAAAGTTCTTCAGGATTCACAGGAGGAAAGTGAGCAACTCAAGCAGCAGGTTGTACAACTACAGGAAAAACTAAAAGAAGCTGGCATTGAGGAGCCCCAGTTGTCATCTGTTTTTAGTGAAACAACTCTGTCACACAAGAGTGGAATTTCTAATCCCCCATTGTTTCCATCAAGCAGTTGCACATATTCATCACTGCAGTCAGTTGACCCTTATTCCTCATCACTGCCAGATAGGAAGCTTCAGTTTTCTATTCTGAGTGGCCTGCCATCATTACATCATGTTTCTCAACTTCGCACAAAGGTAAAACAACTCATGTCCTAACTGCTACAAAGCTCCAAATTATTCCCCATAAAAATGTAGTGAAAATTGTGAAGACTTTAATAATTAGCTCTACTTACCACTTAAAAATAATTAGTTACTCTGGAAACTGAAATGTTGACGTTGATGCTGTGGCCATTTGCAACTGACAACATTCATTCTAAACTATTTAGAAGTTGTGACAAGAAAAATATGTGGGGATGTCATTCACTTTGTGCCCAGCTCCCCTCAGTCCAGATAGGATTTAAACATGCATGTATTTTAATTTACCACTTGATGAATAAAAATTATCAATTACTTACAATAAGGAACTGCATCAGAAATTTGGAGAACTAAAGGATGAGTTGGAAAAGCTAAATCAGTTAACACATGACCTGATGGAAAAAATGAAAACCTTGGACTCAGAAGAATGCAAAGCTGAAATAAAAGTAAAACTTGGAAGATTGAAAAATCGAATTCAGAGCGGAGAGAAGGAAGCCAAGACACGAGAGGCATTGCTTAGTTGTCTGATGACAACAGAAGAGGATTTGAAGGCCAAGTGGGCTGTTGTAGAGGCTGAACAGGTACAGTATATTTGGCATCCAGATGTAACAACTAATTGGTACAATTAGGTGACTTATATTGGGTTGGCTGCATGGACAAACCTTGAACTACAACAGCATAAAGTACAGATTGAGTTATTCACAAACTATTATAGTAGCTAGATCACTCCAAAAAACTCCATTTGTCGTTTAATTTGGCCTCAGTCAATCAGGTTTTATACATTGGCCGATGTGAATCATCATGACTTTCATCAGTAATATATGTAGTACATCCTAAGTTAATGTTATGTTGACATGCTGACCAGAACAAGCATAACCCAGGACCCTAAAGTTCCTTCCCACACAAATCTCAGTCTTTGGGAAAATCTCAACTTGAGAGCTCTGAAGTCATATAACTTCAGATCAGTTTAACATCATAATTGGAGTTGTTGATTGGCTGAGCATGATCAGACATTGTTAGTTATAATTTGTAAGTATAATATACTACCTAGTATATGGTACTCTTTTAAACTCATTTATTCTTTTCTACTAATTAAATAACTTTTTATATATTTCAAAGGTTTCACAGGAGAATGTGGCACAGCAGTTGTTCAAAGATATCGAAGAGGACAAAGAGGAACTTGAGCGTCTTCAAGATGAAGTCACTTTTTATAAGGACACAGTTGTGGTCAACAAACAGAAAATCACAACAGAAACAGAATCAAAGTCTTCAACATCATCTGACCTAATTGAAAAACAAGAAAATGGTGCATCAACAGCAGTAAAAGAGGTACTCACTTGAAAGTGTGAATGAGGTTTTTACATATACATGTACATGGGTTTTTGCTGTTGCAAAACTGGTCTTGGTAAAACTTATTTATATTTTTGGTAACAGAAATACAGTAATTAAATTACAAAAGACCTTTAAGAAGTAAACTGCATGCTACATGCATAATATCCAACAAGCTCGCATACACTGTAATGGTTTGCTCAAACCTGTACATAGAAGTCTGCTTTGACTGCTTACAATTTTTGCAGGATCCAGTCAACATGTATGATAATTCTGAGAATGAAGATTTCCTGCAGAGATTTCAACAACTTCAGCTCCAATGTACAGAGCTTCAGCGGGTCATTGAAGAACTTCGCAGTGAGAGAGATGAAGCTGTCAAACAGAAGGAAGAGGTATGGCTGTGTACTCTACTATATACATGTACTGAAAATTCGTAAAATTCTATAGCAAATATCTTGCTGTGGTTACCTTTCATTTTTAGATTTTGATATTCTTTTAATGTAAATTTTTTATACAATTTTCTCCCTTTAGCTTATTTCAAACAAAATGAGTGGACAGCAGACTATTCTACAATAGTCATTATTGAAATTATTAATTCCCTTATTTCCCCCTGGTACATTCTTTAAAGTATACTTTATACTGGAGGAATATAATATGAATATTAGGGAATCTTTGACAATTGTGCTCGCTTCACAAGCTATATGGCAATAATACCTCTAATATTTGTGCTCTTAATGTCTGGTCTCAGAACTTGATGGACAACAAAACTAATTGGTTTCCCAAGGGAACAGACATCAACTTAGAAGTGCTTTGTTATATAGTGACAAAGCTCAGTACTAGAGAGATAAACTATTTAAACATTTTAAGTTAGTCAAGGCCACATGGCCAAGAATCAACCAGTGACAGTCCTCATTTTGTTGAGTAAAAGTCTAGTACCATAAATCCTCAAATTTGTGCCTGGAGCGCTCATTTCAAATTTAGGATAATGTGGGGGACCTGCTTATTTGAAGGGGGTTGGGGGGTGTGTGCTTATTTAGTCAATTACACTGTATAGCATCAACATCAGTTTGGAAGAAAAGAAACTGGTTTCTTGTATTGAAGTGATGCAGTGAACAGTAATACTAATAATTGTTAAAAATGCTGCACAAGTGATTCAACAGGATCAGTACTATTCTCAATCTTTGTTTTCTCAAAAAAAAGGGGGAGGGGAGGGGGCACTTACTTGAGGAGTCACTTATTTCAAATTTTGAATAACGCAGGAGGCACTTAATCGAAGGGCATTTAACAACATTTTGCTAAGTGCCAGTTTTTGCTCTAACTGAGGCAACTAAAACTACGTATTTTGTTTTCATAAAGGAGGCTACAAATTAACTCTTGCATCCTTTATTTGTGGTATTAGGCATACTGAATAGCAAGAAAAATGAATCCTACTGCTAGTGGACAATTCTAAAGGGCATCTCGAAAAAATCACATTTTATGAGATCATTATTTCTTTGTAGATTCTTGATGTAAACCATTTGTGGGACACACAGTACAGACAACTACAAGCTGAGACTACCCAGGAAATATCGGAACTAAGGCAGAAAATAGAGCTACTGACATGTGATGACAGCCAGAAGAGATTCGAGAAATTGTGGTTAAAGACCAAGGACATGGTGGATATCGAGAGAAGGGCAAAGGAACAAGCAAAAGAGGAAAAACAGGTGCTCAAGTTTTCCCTGCTGTGTGTACTTTCAAGATCGATAACTTGAAAGAATCATGCCACCTTTTATGGTGCAAGTAATGCCACCTATTCCACTTCAAGTTTAAATTGCACGTATATTTTAAGCCCCATTTACGAGCATATATATGACCAAACGTACAGCAAAAACTCGCGTGTAAGAGAACCTATGTTTTCCGAATCAACCTGCGATGGATTTTTTTAAATTTAAATATGGCAGTGATAACTAATGATACCTAATGATGGTCAATTATTTCCATATTTTAGCCTGTAGGTTTTAAATCCACCAGTTTTTTGTATGTGGGTTTTCACTAGATTGGTAATTGTGTTATATATATTACTATTAGTGAAGTTAGGGAACATATAGTATTATAGAATGTTGGTCAGTCGGTGGGTTATGGCATCACTCCCACTGAGTCTACTGACTTAAGATGGAAAAAACGGAGTTTCTTCCTCTTTTATGTCGAACCCGTAAAACTGTGGACGCGAACTGCGAATTATTTATGGAATGCGTTTCTTGGTCATTCAACAAGTTCAAGATGCAGACTGAGCTTTTGCCTGATTAGCTGAGGAACCTCTATTACTAATTGTTATTGTTCACGGTTTTGCCGATATAATTGCTAAGTTTATAAAATGTGCCTTATTACAGAGGTAAACACAGTTCGTCAATAAAATGACATTAAAACAAACTGTACTTGATAATACGCATGGCAAAGTGTGGTCAGATTTTAAAGGTCAATAGTTTCAACTAGCAATCCAGGAAGTACTGATTTCTGTATAATTTCGCTTGGTGCAGATCTATCAGGAACGCTGTAAGAACCTTGAAGAGGAGTTCAAACAGTTAAAAGAGCAAAACAAGACCCTACAGTTGTATCTGGACCAGAAAGGAAAACACGTGTCTTTACTACAAGAAAATCTTAGTCGCCTTTCTCCGATATCGTCCATGCAGTATGGAAACAACGTACAACGACAGGTTAGTTTGCTGGGATTGTTAAAATTCGTTTGTTTGTACCATCCTCAACACTGAAAGGAGCTGTTTGCTCCAAAAACGAATTCGATAAGTATTAAAGTATTGACTTTTATAAGAAATAAAGACTGTATGAAATGTTATCCAATTTATGTACTCTTGTGTGGTCGCAAGTAAACCTGAATCTCTCTTACTTTGTTGTAATTCGTAGGACCTTCCAACAAAAAGTGCACCAGGTTCGTCACAGCGAAGGGCTCCGGCTGGTGGCTCCTTCAACTCGACAGCAACTGGGCCCTCCTCTCTGCATGCTCCTCCAGAAATTGTCGATCAAATCGAAATGCTAAAAACTCAGTTGAGGTTGTACGTTGATGACTTCCAGATCGAGCGTAGCGACAGAGAACGGGCACAGGCTGAGAAACAAAAACTAAGCGAAGAACTTAACTTCGTGAAAGAACAAATCGTGGTTTTGGAAGCACAGGTAACAGAACGCTTTCTCTCTGTTGGTCCAACATTTCTCGTAAATATTTCTCATGAGCATAAACACGCACCCATTGCAAGATTCTATATTCAGTTTTCAGTTGTTTTGAAAGTGTTAATTTATACGTGTTTAATTTACAATACCAATCGATTTACATTGTATTCTGAGGTTGAACAATTTCGAGATGACTGGAGAAGAGAAAAAGAGGAAAAAGAAAAATTACTGCGACAGTTCCGGTCTGGTGTTAGTGGAGGACAGGCCCCAGTGGTAAGCTACTAGTGGTTACTATTGATAGTAGGATTACGTGTCTGATCAGGTTTTGTTTCAGTCATTACACCCTTGTTATTCTTTCTCTCTCACCGTCTGTGTCTCTTGTTTTTTCTCTGTCCTTGCACTGGTTCAATTTTTCTCTGTCTCTACCTCACGAGACATTTTATTCCTCTAACATTACTCATATTTTCTCTTTTTATTTTCTTTCTTTTTATTGTATCGCTGGATAACCGTACTGTGACGTACAGGGTTTTGAGTACCAGAATCAGGCGCAGGCACAGCTGACACAGAAGGCTCAGGCTATTGCTGAGCAGCAGGCCAAGCTAAAGGCCATGCGCGAGAACCAGGACTTTCATGAACGTTTACTGGAACAAGAACGTCAGCAGATAGAGCAGCAGGCCCGAGCCTTGGTCAATGAGCAACAGCACTACTGGGTAGGGTCCCCTCAGTACTAGTAGCTCTTTGCTATTTGTTTCTGACCAACTGGTCGATTGTTTGCGCGTGTACCCGCCGTGTATATATGTATGTCTGTATTTCTGCCCGTGTTTTATATCTGCCTAGTTGCGTTCAACTTCCTTATTTATTTCAATGTTTTAGGTTTATGTTCTTTGCTTGTTTGTTAATTTGTTTGTTCGTTAGTTGGTTTAGTTAGTCAGCTAGTTACTGTACTTAGTAAGTTATTTATATTTTTAGTTAGCTAGTCAGTTAGTTGGTTAGATAGTTAGATAGTCAGTTAGTTGGTTAGATAGTCAGTTAGTTGGTTGGTTAGATAGTTAGATAGTTGGTTAGATAGTTAGCTAGTCAGTTAGTTAGTTGG
>JANSTQ010085104.1:0-14594 GCA_026167885.1 Bergia puertoricense
AATCACAAAACACCCTGTTTGCGGTTTTTCTGTCTTGTTGATAAATCAATAACAAGCACAAACTTCTTCTGTAGCAGGAAAAAACGTACTTTATTTAAGATTCACTTCATAGTTATCTGTAAATATTGTAATATTAACTGTAACAATAAGTTTGATTTGTTGGTTGCGACACCTTAAAAGTATGTTTACAACAACAATAATTTTTTAATATGTTCATATACGTAAGTTCTTGAAAACACTGTAACAGTAACTTTTTTGGCTGTATAAAATTGTTGAAACTATTGTACACAACTGAGTGTCATCGAAATTGTTCAAAATACAATCCAACCTTTAAAATATAGATTTTTCAAAACTGTAATAACTTTGGCAATGTCTATGCCTTAAAATCTTCTATACAACTGTCTTTGAATGTAAACAAACATCAATTTCTCAAAATACTTTTAAACAACTGTTTGCAACCAAAAGTTTCAAAATTTGAAATGTTTCATCACTTAATGCAAAAGATCAACATCTAGATAATAAAACTTACTTCACAATTTTTACAACCTTTGATGAACTGAAATCATAAGTCATATTTATGTAATCAAGTTCCAATATGGCCTCGGTAAGTGTTTCTTCAGATGCATCAGTGAAATTCAAAGGCTCAGACTCATTTAAGTTGTTATAAATACAACACAATACAATGCAATATAGTACAAATCAACACGACAATATCAAACATCACAATATAATGCAATTTTTCTCAACTAGATCTAGTTTAACAATATAAGATTTGTTGGTATCAGACCAAACCGATAAACACTAGTTCATTCTACTGAAAACTTCATAGTTTATTGGGATTCTGCTTATCATGCACAATGCAATTGCCCGTGAGATCGCGGTGTTAATATGTTCACTAAAAGATAGATGTTTGTTTAGGATCACACCTTGGTCTTCTACAAAAACGTAAATAGTGGCTTTGTGAATTAAGCGAGCATTTTGTTAGAACCAAAAACAAGGAACATCGTTTCACTGGGTTTCAGTGCAGCCGATTTGAACAGCACGAAGTCCTGTTTGAGATCTTAAAGATCCACATCAATATCTTATTTGGGGAACGTATATACAACGTAGGACTCAACATTATACAGGTGTCGCAAAAAGAAAGTCACGATAAATACAATTATATATATATATATATATATTGTTTCAGTTGTGCAAAGATTAAAAAAATACATTGATATAAAATTTAAGTATGAAATGAAGCACAACAAGAGAGGACATAACAGGTAAACCCTATTCTGGGTGTCCTACCAAACCCATACCAAAACCAATCCTAAATTAGAAGTAAAACTAATAGCTAAAGTCAATACGATTAAACAACAAAATACATAACAATACAATATAATATAATACAATACCACGATAATATATTTATCAATACCTAAGAACTTGTTGAAATGGGGAGCTCAAATTAAACTATTTATCAAAATGAAACACTTGAAACTAATCGCTGTTATCAAATGTTCGTAGGATGTTTTATAATATTGCGTCTGTGTCAACAATAGCTCTGTAGTTACGTGTTAGAAATATAGAAAAGTTACACACCACGAATAAATAAAATCAGCTATGATTTAATTGCAATCATGGTTTAAAGTGACCGATGAGACTTTTAAGGATTTACCATCTTGCGTGCAGGCTCCCAGTAAATTGATAATGTTCCCATGTTTCCCAATGGTCTTCATCACTTCCATCTCCGATATTAAATCAGCTAATTCGTGGTCGGTGGCGTCCTCTGAAGATTGACAGTCAATACAGTGATTAAGTTTTCAAGAGCATCACAATGTATGAAGCTCTCTATATTTTATTCATTTCTTTAATTTCTTGAAATTATTCCCATTATGGTTTTAAAAACATAATGAATGTTATAATTAGCACTGCTTGTAATCTGCAATTGTGAGAAGGCTTCGAACCATTAGCCAATATATAAAACTAAATTTTGAGACACAAACCCACAGGAGGAGCAATTAATCCTTGTTCACACTTGTAAGATAGCCATAAGCACAAACGTAAGAACTTTTTAAAATAACAAAGTAAAAGAGGACAAAGCAGAAGCGGATCACTTGGCACTCCTTTGTCTTTTGTCTAAAATGTATAAACCAGGTTCATCCCTTCCATTCCAAACAAATCTTCTCCTCATCCGAACAAAACTCTTTAAGTTCTGTTCTATTTCTAGGATAAAACGCAAAAGTCTCCCACCTTATAACAGAAAATGTAAGGATATAAGTAAAGCAACTCGTCATTTCAAACTTGTGGAGTGAAAGAATTAAGAAATGAGGTGTTTTACCACTGACAGTACCACCTTCCAAACACTTTGATTTCATACTTACCTTTAAGCATTTTAACAGCAACCACACATCTGTACGGACTATTTGGCAGTCCAATGGCTTCCGCTCTCATAACGCGACCAAACGCACCCTCACCCAGAACGTCTAAACATTTGATCTGCCCGCGGTCAATCTCCCATTCATCATCTAGCGGTAGTTCGAGCTCGGAAACCTGCGAAAGGTTGGAGCCAAACCTAGAGCGCATGCTCCGCTGCCTTAAGAGCGCTGATGTTGAACTGTATGAAGATCCCGACCCAACTGTAGACACGGAATTATGTCTTCCATCATATTGTACGATTAATCCGTCACTGTCTGTCTGATAGTTTTCCCCTGGTTTGCTCTTCATGTTTTGTTTTACTCTTGTACAGTAACAGAAGATTAAGGTGCCTCCAACAAGGGATAAAACTACAACAGCGACAATAATAATTATTGAATAGAGAATATTCCACCCACTGGCGTCCAGGGTGTTTCTGATTCCAAGTCCCTCAACCTTTATTGTGGCGTTGGTGGGATTCAAAGTAAGACCTGGATCTTGGAGAAAAATTTTTTTTCAAAATTAAAACGTGAAACAAGATGAAGTTATTGACCCTTTCAGTAGCCTGAAAATATCCATTTCACAACCATTTTCATCCCCAACCTGGACATCATGTAGTAATATTACACAATACACAATGTAAAGTTTCTATATAACTTAGCATAGATCTCTGTAACTGCTTTTTTTCTAGACTCATAAAGAAAGAATAATTTATAGCTTACCTAGGCTTGAAAGATCCTGAACAATGACGTACGTGTGTGTGACATCATATCCCACACTGTTGCCTACAAGACACGTGTATTTCCCTTCGTCCTTCTTTGTCACGTTGACCAAGGTTAGCCGCACTCCATGTGGAGCAAATCGCCTTTGGGTCTTTGGTTTCAGCAGATGTTGATTGTGATCATAGTTATTTTGTTTTATAACTTCATAATGGTCGTGATTTTTCAAAGCTTTGCTGGTAAAATTTCCAGAATTATTAGTTGGCTTGGAATACCATTTCAACCACTGGAAATGAGGCATAGAATCTGACAGAGCCAAACACTCAAGCGTTGCATTCTGTCCTAGAGAAACTGTCGTGTTGGCAATTGGTTGAAGAATGGGCCTTGCTCGAATTCTTTCTGCAAAGACAAAGCAGTGGGAGTTTCATTATAGATCAACATTAAGAGTTTACAAAATAACTAATAATTAACCTAAAAACTTCGTACTCTCTCGCAGTTATAACAACTACTTGGCTAGTTCCTTACTTGTCGTAACCTTACAATAAAGTCCAAAAAAGAAATATGGCACTTCTCTACGAAAACAGTTTGCTTCATGTTTTTAAAACTGTAATGTTTTTATTGACATATATCTGCAAACATGTGGTCTTCTATTGTCTGAAGCAGTTTTTTCTCTACGGATTGTCGAGTATTTTTAAAGCCCCCTCTAAAACCATGATGCTCTGGAGGTGTTGTTATTGTTTTGGTGTGCACTATGCTGTAGGATGTCCTTCGAAACGCGTAGATCATTATGTCAGACGTAATTTGAAAAGACGTTGTCGGGACCCACACATTCCATCATGAGTAATAATGTGACTTCAAAGTGTTGGTGCTTGTTTAGTTACTCGATAAGCGAGTAGTTTCATGAGCTGCTACAAACTGCCAATGAGACAAAAATGTTACCTTGAACGTCCACTATATAAGTATAGTTTATCCAGCCGTAGGCGTTGGTGACGTTGCACGTGTATTTTCCACTATCAATAGGCACAGCGTCCTTTAAGGACATCACGTGTTTATAGGGATCTTGGTCCAGAAGTTGTCCTCCCCTTTTATTGAAAACTTTTCCGTTCTTATACCACATAATGGTAGGATTAGGTTTTCCGATGGCCGAACAATCCATCTTAATACTGTTACCAACTGGCACAGCAATCAGGGTCTTTTGCATCTTGTCGGGATTTAAAAATCGAGGCGGAACTGTGAAGAGAGCAATGCTTATTAGTCATGCCTTTAGACTGTCCAATTACTCTTCTGCTTTGCGAAGATTGAGTGGTTACTGCCTTGTTATTTAAGTTCTTTGTTTTCAAATTATATTGTGTTTACTAGATCTATATTTGTTACAGCCATAGCATTTTAATTGATCTGATCCATATCTGTGTTTTTAAATAACATGTATTGCACAGTGCTTGTAGACAGTGGTGGTAGCGGTAGTGGTAAGGTAGCAGTAGCAGTAGTAGTAGTAGTAGTAGTAGTAGTAGTAGTAGTAGTAGTAGTAGTAGTAGTAGTAGTAGTAGTAGTAGTAGTAGAGTAGTAGCAGTAGTAGTAGTAGAGTAGTAGCAGTAGTAATAGTAGTAGTAGTAGTAGCAGCAGCAGCAGTAAGTAGTAGTAGTAGTAGTATTAATTGTAGTAGTGGTAGTAGTAGTAGCAGTAGTAGTTGTAATAATAATAATAGTTATTAGTAGTAATAATAACAGTAACAATAACAATAACATTTGTAATAGTAGTAGTATGGCGGTAGTGGTAGTAGTAGTTGTGGTGGCAGAGGTCGAGTTGCTTTGTTTTCGCGATATATATGCCAGATGTCATTGCAAAGATTGACTCATAAACGTGTCTGCCGTGACTAGAAAACGCTGTACGAGCGAAACATACCTGTTGCCGACTCGTTCTCTGGTGATTTGGATGGAGCTGCAAAACAAAATGATTCCTGGTTTAACATCAAGTGGTTCAAAGTCAGGACTAGTATCTGTCCCGTCTTTAATAGAAGTTAATAAGGCCCCAGTTGGGAGCACAGAACGAGAAAAAAAAAGCCATCAAAATGAAAGTGTATTGGTCCCACCACTCCGCGTCTGGCACCTCCCCCTCCTGGTCATTTTTATTCGGGGCAATCAGAGCTAACTTGGTAATAAGGTATGCGAAAAAGAGTTTTCCTTATAGCTTGTGGGAGAAAGGTTTAGGGGAAAGCGAAGGTTGGTGGGTGGTATTCACACAAATAGGAAGGAAAAATAGTAGATCTTTATATATCATATGTATGTTACCACTACACTACCGCGACATCCATGCTGGCAACATCGCTGTCTTTTGGTGTGTTTGTGTGTACGTGGATTTTCCCGGGTAGATTTTCTTTTAGGGGGTTGGATGGGAAAGCCTATAACTCAACGCGTGCTTTTCTACCTAAGGATCAATTTAATGATACAACAGGATAAATCAACTTAGGAATCAGCAACGCACGAGGATCTGAAAGGATACAGGATTATTTATATTAATTTAAATTATTAATGAATAAACGAAGAAACCCATTCCTGTATGTAGAATAAACATGAAAGAAAAAACATGTTGCCACGAATAGGATATCGAATTATAGTATATATATATATAGACTAACTATAATTTTTTATCTCCAATGCGACCAATCTATATAACTGGCTAAAACCAGTAAGGTTGTATTTGGTTTGATCAATATTTTGTCTGTTTCTTGTATATATTCTGGCAAAGCTGGATAAATAAATTAAAAACATCGTGCCAAAGAGTCTGGTTTTAGGTTTTGCTGTGCACACCAGAGGTAAGGAGCAGTTCTTGCTATTTTGCAAACAGAATTTTACCATACCTCAAATGCTGTAGCATAAAATGCACTTTTAGCTTGTTCAGATTATGTACCAAATGTTAACTCTTCAGTGAAAACTTTCCAGATGAAAGGGCTAAGATTTATGTTTCTAAGTTTATATCTAGAATTAATGTATATATTTTCTCAAAGCCCACCTTGAACATGCAGAATAATCGTAGCATTGATCTTCCCGTATCGATTCCTCGCTTCGCAGATGTACTTGCCGGCATCTTCTTTGCGGATTTTCTTAATTTTGAGATATCTCCATATCTTTACACGCATGCGCGAATCTTTCGCCGTGTTAAGGACATTTCCATTCTTATACCACGTGTACCTCTCCACATCATGTTGATTCTGCACATAACACAGCAGTCTCTTATCTTTTCCAGGAACTGCCCATGTTTCCGTTTTGAGCTTAAAGCTAGTACGAAATCGGGGAAGATTTCCTGGCAGAGCAAAAACGAAACTTTAGTTTTTATACCATATTTTTTCCAACGGGTTCCCACGCGGATATCATGTAAAACAGTGAAGAATCGAATTTCTGACACGGTAAATCATCAGTAAAATACAAATTGACAATTATTAATAATACTGACTGGGCATTATTTAATGACTAATATTCTATTCATTAATAATATTATAGTTAGTTATCATTGTATTTTATCTTATTGTTATGAAGTGAAGGAGAAAAGCCAACTCACTTTGAAGAAACTAAGGGGCGTTTCACTAAAATTAATTTTGTGGAAGGCCAAAATTGCTTAATGCTTTAATATATCATTCAGAAGCAGTCTGTGCGTCGACTAGCTTCATTTAGTAGTTTATATAAGATACATAGAAACATTTATTTATTTTAGTCAGGGTAGTCCCTTCAGTCTACACAAAATATATTGTTATCAGTGGGAGCCCTGGCTTAAAAGTATAAAGTTGACAAAAATATAATAATAAAGTTGTTTTAGTTAAGTAGGTAACTATCCTGATCGAGAAAAATCGAAACAAGTGCGCCTTAGTTTGGCGCCACTTTAATTTGAGTGAACTGATCTCGCGCAATTTTTCTGCTCCTCAACAAGTTCGCCAGCTACACAAGCTAGAAAGTAGCCAGATCGAAAATGTTTAATTAACAGTCTTGGAAAAGCTAAAATGAGAATTCAAGAATCTCTGGGAGCCAGCGCTCCACCAAATTAGAACACTTATTTTTAACAACCGAGGTTCATTGTTCTTAACTAAATTAAACTCCAGTCTCGGTTTATCTTAAGTTGTTCCTATTTCGCTAAATAACAAAATTGCTGTGTGCTTAGAAAAAAATTTAAATAGCTACAAAATTGCTTGAAAATGAAGTACGTCGCACTACATTACGGCGCCAAAAGTACATGTAGCTTATCTCTTGTTATCAAAGGCCCCCACATCGAAACTATAAAGTTTTGTCCGCGTTTTCTTGCTGAAAGAATTCCAATAACCCATTTAGAAACCTTTAGCCTGTTACTTTACCTGTACCCCAGCCTGATCTAGTTCCCAAATGTTTCAACTATTGAATCTCAGTGTTCTTTTTGACTTCTTCCTATCAAGTTGTTCTTATGAAAAAGCATGGCAATGAAAAACTCTATAATTAAGACTATATTAATTAACGGTGCACATATCGCATCTTGAGGTAATGTTTCTAATTACAACGTAATGCTAACTAAAGATCAGATGATATTGATAATTTTTAGTATTTTATTATTTATTTATTTCTATATAAAGTCTTGGACATACAGGAGGAAAAAATGTAGCGCTTTACAGGGAGGAATTAATTGCTTGTTCTGCTTTATAATTCTAAATCACAAAAAGCAGTAGGAATTGGCAGACCTCAATAACACTAAACATTGGTTAAACACATTTTAAAGGTTGTGAAAAGTGTATGTTACAGCTCGACTTGACCTCCGAGCAGGATTGGTTGCTATTGTTGTTTTTGACTGAAAGACACTTTAGAAAAACACCGAAATGGATCAATAATATGAAGTATGTGAGAAGGCAGATAACCTGAAAAGTTATTTTTATCGCACTGTAGCAGCCGATTCAGATTTGCATGTTATGACTTTAAAATATGGCTGAGAGCGCACGCCCACGACCCAGTCAGTCAGTGTTAGAGCACAAACACTAAATCAAAAACGAACGTCAAACGGAGACTATATTAAACTGTTTTTTTGCTGAAGGGCTATAAAAAACACTTTATAAAGCTGTCCTATTATCTCCACAGCATGACACCAACAAAACACCTTCGGGCAAAAGTGTATTTTTCAAGCAATAAAATGTTCTCTATTTACAAAATATAGTGCAAATTGATTTTCTTAGAATAGAATATGCAGTTAAACTTATCGCTTCTAAACATATCTTTGCCATAGTGAACTAATATCAACAGCTGTATCTTACATCTAAGATCGGGTTTACGTTTTTAAAGGGTCGGAGGTGAGACACATGATTTTTAAAAAAGGCAGGTCCCTACGTGCAGAAATTACCGGCTCATTCTGGAGCCTAAGATTAAAACTGTAATGTAAAACCATACACCACATGTAGGCCAAAGCGGTCTTAGCGTATTAATCTTATCGAGCAAGACTGAAGATTGATCACTTGAAGACTGAGCAAAGAAATGTCGCTAAAAGGGAAAAGAAATGATAGACTCATATAATGCACAAGAAAACTTCAGCAATCGCATGGCTGTGAGGTTTCGTATTTTGTGGTTTGACTCTTTGAATCATTCTACTTGACGCAGGTTATCATCACTGGCGAGGAAACGGTCCTCCCTTAAGATAACGGAAACCTGAAAACATCAAGGGGCTTCCGAGAAGCTGGCTCAAGCTCGGCCGCTGACAGGCTCAGCGTAGGGCGGCCAAGCATGAAGGCAGATTTTCATCGTTTTCCATAGTGGGCGGCATGTATGAGTCGCGATTTGGAATGAGCCCAGATTCCTCTAGATTTGATTCTAACATAATCAACCTAAGATCAATACTTTTCCAAACGAGTTGAAATCACGTACATTTCGTGTTTTCGAGTAAACTTATTATTCAGTGAACATTAGCGAAATATCTATGTTCCCTGGTCACGTCTCAACTTAGCATAAATTTCGCAATTTGCCAAATCTCAAGCAGTTCTTATTTCTGATTAATCAAAACCCGATGGTCGGTTTGCGGCATTGGAGGAAGCTCTTGTTCAACAGAGAGCAACACTCTTCAGAAGCCAAATACAGATTTTACAATTGAAACTGAATTTCAATAGCACGGCAAATCTTTCAAAGACCCTGACATTTTTAAAAACACCCTCCCTCCCTCCCACTCTTGACACTCTTCCACCACGAAACGTTCAGCACGGAACACGCGTGGGTCTTGACACATGACGTCAGTAACCCCTGTTTCCTCACAAATACAATGTCATTTCCTTTCACCCTTTCTATGGCACTTTTCGATGAAGGCTAAATGAAATGCAAAACTAAATAGAATAAAACAAATATAAAACTAAGTTATGCTAAAAACTCAGCGTGTAGGGGTTCTGAGAACCGCTGCTATATTGATTTCTACTAACGTTTTCTTAAAACTTTGACCCTGGTTTTCCATGTTGGATTCTTGGTGGGTCTTGATGAGGGGACACCGAAAACCAAACGGAAGAGCCAGGCTCTTAGCAACAAAGCCTTACTGTTCCGCCACAAAACAAATAAGTACAAATATTTGTGAGCTAAATTTGATATGATACAACGTTTCTTTACTCGCCTCGACGTTGAGTATTTTGAGCGTTTTAACATATGAATACATCTCTCGCCTCGTCGGGATTTTTTAAGTGTTTGAGTCTTATACTCGTAGCATTTCCATAACTTACTATTGTCTTCAATCGTGGTTATTTAAAAGTGAACATTTCCAAGTGAAACCGTATGAAACTTTTATGACGAAAAATATTCATACAGAAATCAACAGAAAAAGCAACAAAATTGTTATTCCATTTGAATAGTTAAACACATGAATAACTAGTTAAAAAAGTTCTGTTCTTTGTTTAATTTCTCAACGGTGGGTCTGAGCTACATTGCAAAGGGCACGCACTTTTTAAAAGATTACTGATCACTGGGTTAAGCTGCGACGCGCGAACAAAAACAAGATCAACTTTGAAGAATTTTAAATTTACGAAAACTTGGTTTCAATAAAAGAAAATCAGAATAAATATGTAAAAAATTACGAAAACTCAATGAGTTCAAAGAGCCGTGTAATTGGGAACAGATAAAATGCATTGTCAATACACAAGGTTCTGTGTCTCACGTGCGCGGATCAAAGAATCTGTCGGACATGGTGGATTCTTTTCTTTTTAGTCACGAACCAGTGATGAAGTCGATAAGAAGGGCGTCTTGATTAGAAAGGTCTGAAATTATGATTGTCAACGATCTCGTGTGAATATCTTAGGAATGACGACGAGAGATCGTTTTCTCCTCTTTCAGTCTTTTGTGGAATAAAACCTGCAAATTTAATGCTTGAATAATCTCGCAGCTTCGGTTTTATAGTTATTACATACTCAATAGATGTTCATTTCACATAAATGAAAGTGATTCCAGGCAGTTTTGACAATGCCCAAACTCAAAATGTGCTCAAGTGTCCAACGACAACATCACATTAAACAGCAGACTGAACAATAACCATCCTGACATGGATACATTTCAACAACTTCAGTTGTCGTTGAAACAAGTTACTGATATAAACGCTTTGTGAAACATATAATCGAAATGGTATAAGCGGCAACGGTTTCATAAATGTCTTTGAGACAAGGTGTAAAAACTGGCGCCCAGAAATTGTCAAAACACAAAGGTTCTCGGTACCTTTGATGGATGATCTCACCCAGCTATTAAAAGATTCCTTTCTATTCTCTCGTACTTAAAAAGTCGACGAGCACGTACAAGGAAAAGAAAGTCTAACAAATCTCACTGACATCAAGAACCAGTTTATAAATTTACCGCACTTGTTGAATATCACATACGAAACCACCATTGCCCCTAACAACCCAACATTTCCTTCTTTAAAAAAACTCTCCGCAGAGCAAATTAGAACTGTTTGTATCGCGAACGCCAGATACAAGCTGCTGAGTTAAAACATTTGGACATTCCGAGATCACAGCTCTACTTCATTGACTTACGAGTATATGCATCATAAAATTCTATAAATGACAATAAACTTTTCCTTTACCTTTTTTGCTTTCGTCTGATTTGAAGCACGGAGCATGCAAAAGCAGAACAACAATCAAGAAAAACAGGCGAGTAAACCAAATGTCCACAGGATGTTTCCCAGCCATGGCAAAGCCTCAACCGCTCACTTCCACACGAAATCAAGTCTCTCTCACATCATTTGACTGAAAATAAACCAGAAGTCGTTGTTAGCGTATGGCACAGGTCTTTAACCACTCTAGAATCAGACAATACACGGTGTAAGACACCCCAAGATCTGGTTAGCAGTGATTTACGTACAACGGTTCGCCAGCTGCACTGTCCGCGATTTAACCTACTGTACCCCTAAGCCACGAAACCATCACTCATTGTTGAAGCAGGATTAAAGCAGGATCTTGAATCCCGTTCTACGCAGATTCTCGGACTGAACCAAACCGATTACTGGGAATAATGAGTAATCAAGAGTGCCGATCTAGTTAGCTTTGTCTACCAGAAATTCTTGAACTTCCTGCGAACCTTTCTAATGTTGTTTACAAACCTGACATGTTGTTTCGCGGCTGATTCCACAACACACATATAGAATATTACACACTCTCAGTCTGTTCCAATGAGTTCGTGAGTGTTTCCCTTAAACTTTCTGGTTCACAGAGATCAGTGGCTGTGAGTGACCTCTGAGGTACAATGAAATGAAAATAATAACTGAGTCTTTGTATTAATTAGAGTTAGAGTAATTGACAGGCGTTTGACATGAGAACTAGCGCACTGCCACGGATCAAGTAACACACGGCCACCGTGCTTCCGGCAAGTGAGGCCTATTGTTTACAGGACTTTTGCGGTTTTAGAGATTTGCATAAATCTTTATTTCTCTCTCTTGTATAGTGTAACTTGTTTTTCTGTTTAATGGTGAGTACTATTTGATGTATCAATCACCAGCAGAAAGCATCTGGTTGTTGCATAAAAAGGCTTTACACGTCAAATCAGTGATTCAATGATTTCTGGAGAGCTTAAGCTAAGTTAGGTGGAATTCACATTTCTAGAAGCAATATGACGTAGGAGGTAGTTTCCAAACAAGGCTGTCCTGTCACTGCTCTATTCTCTCGCGAGTGCAGTGTTTATTCGAGACAAAAGGAACTAGGCCTTCCTAAACACAATGGATTTTGCAGTATCAATTGGCTTGACAAGATTGCTCAACTAAAAGCTCACTTGATATGGCGGGATCAAGAGTAACCAATCACGCGTCGTCTTTTTAATGACCTTTGTTTCGCTGGTTTCTTAGAACAAAGCATAAATGTAAAACATTTTATGAACATAAACAAAAACATAACGATAAGCGATCGGTATAAATAGACTGAATTCAAAGCATAATACACTGGTTATTTAGAAAATGTTCTAAGCTCCACTTTTTTAAATACATGTACTTAGAGCTGGTCAGACTACTTACAAACTGCAACATGTCCTTGTTCTGATAGCAAATTTCCGCATTGTGGGTTACATAACAAGATCGTAAAACAAAGAACACGCACCAGCTGAATATTTTAAACAGTGGTGGCTTTCTAGAAGCTGAGTTTTCTAAAAAAGCGAAAGTTTGACTGACAGGCAGTAGCGACAATGTTTTCTTTATACACTAGTCATTAACTGAATCGTTCACTGATATCGGGATAGCCACGACTTAACTGGTGAAGCGAGAGAAAAAATTATACGAAAGACCCCGCTACGTCAGATATCGGTACAAGAATGAAGCTCAGTATTAAATTTTTAAAAATTACCATATTCGTGCAAAACATCAAGAACTAAGTCTATTGCCAAAGCTGTTCATGGAGGCCTACTTTAGTACGTATACCCGGGGATTTGTCAGGGCGAAGCTTACTGTTTGTACTGTGGTCGAATTGATATCTTTTCAAAGAACAAACTTCAATGTTTTATAATTTTTGAAAAGGTTGGAAGAAATTGATTTGAGGGGGAGGGGACGAGCAAAATAATGTAATTAACGTAATAAAAGATTCTTCCCTTCATAATTGCATTGAACAACGCATAACACAGTGTATCACTATTCTACAGTGTTAAAATATAATACTTATTTGTGTATTTAAGCCGTATTTTTAAGAGTAAAATGACTGCGAGTAGTCTCCTTTTTTTCCCCTCAGAATCAAGAAAAACAAAGACGACAAATCAGTCACCGGCTCGCTCGTGTGCTTCTCTCAATTTTATGTTCGTTTTCCGCAATTCTGAGGAAAAAGCTAAATATACTATCTTTAGTTAATACTACTAACTCAAGGTACAATGAGATACAACAAAATGCGCTATCTTATCAGTTTAACAATTATGATTATGATTATAATTATGATAATTACTATTATTATACTATATTATTATTATTATTGCAGTTCAAAACGTATGAATGCCTATAAAATAAGTCACACAGGGCGCATAATGTAACCTATGTCGCTCTACAAGAGTTCAACACCAAGTAAAAAATGATAATAGTATCCTAAATCATACTTCTGTTATCTAAAAAGATTACTATGTATCTATTATAAAAAGGAAGAAAAAAAATATACAATCCTAAGCCTGAAGCTAGCTTAAAATTAATGTTCTGAGAATCAAACTAAAGTAAGCCAAAACTCGTTCCGTCCTCTGTCTATACCTCTTGCCCTTGGTATTAGGATCTGAGGCGTCATTTGGTAACAACTTTGAATGTACGCGCAATGTTCAGGGAGCTTGACAGCACAGCCTCCTGCATGCTCTTGAAACTCACTCGCGTACCAATGATCTTCCTCATTTCGACATCCAGCTCTCTGGACCATCCACCCAGTACATCCATGATGACGTTCAGCTGAATGATCTTGTTGCCTGCGTATCTTCTCCGTCTTTCGGCGTCCTTCCTCGCGCAGTTGTCTAACCATGGACAGCTCATCTCCACCGCTAGAAGTCTCTTAGACATGTGGTCTACGAAACGTGCATTCACCCTTTTGGCTCGGACAAAAGTGTGTTCTGCATAGACAGAAACGTCTCAACATGCTTGTGTGTCTGGTGACTCGTTCATCGGTTTGGTCTCCATCCGCGAGTACCAAGGAGGAACAGTATCCACAAGCTTTAGGACCCTGAGCATCTCAAAGAACAACACTTTAAGTGCCGCGTTATGCCTCTCCATATACCTGGTCTGCGCCAAGGATGAACAACTTGCTAGTACGTGAGCAAGGGTCTCTGTAGCCTTTCCACACATTCTGAACATGGTGTTACTCGGGTCTGACGTACCGGTCTTATAGACCGAATAAACACGGGTCGGCAAGAGCTGCTCGTATAGCTCCATAATGCCGGCTAGGCAAAACAGCCACGTTTACTCAGACTTTCATCTTGCCATCTAGACCTATTAATATTATTATTATTATTATTATTGATGTTGCCTATTGTAGCTTTTAGCGATTTTACACATTTGAGTCATTCTTAGTTTTGTATA
>JANSTQ010085215.1:0-14590 GCA_026167885.1 Bergia puertoricense
ATCTTCGGAAATCTTCGGAACCAATCAGAAGCCACCATTCCTGTGACGTCATCTTCGGAAATTTGGGTCGTTATCCCTGCATAGTACTACTAATACTGAAAACCTTGAGCACAAGGAACTCACTCTGAAAGATCATCAACTGGAACTTTTTAATGCAGCCATTGACTACAAAGGAAGGTATCATCCCTAGTATGACGTATTGGGTATTATGTCCCATTCTAGTGTTCTTTTGTAATAACAACCTTAACAAGAATATTAACACTGAGATCAATTTATCTAGATCTGAAGAAAACTTAGGAACAATATCTGACTCAGACTTAAGCTATAAAACCATTTTAGGAGAAACATCAAAATTTATAAAATAGGAAAAATTTCAGAACGGATTAGCTAAAAAGAATTAGAACAATAAACCTCGACTAAACTTATACCTGTTGAGTAGGTGGGAGATAAAGTTACTAGTATTCAAGAATTAGTAGCATTTCTGAATGAAAACACCCCAAATGCATTGCTGTGAACGCATTGAAGCTATAAGCAACACAATTGGCACCAAATAAAAAAATAAGGAAATCAGTGACGATAATACGTTCAATAAAACAGCGCTCGTTCGTAAAATATTGTCTTTTTAATAATATCCTTTTTATGTAGTGACTTCTACCAACTGTATGTTTGAACATGTTCTTGAATTGTCGTTTTCCAACATATTTGTGTCATTGGGTTTTGTTTTACTGGTGTGTTACGCCTTTGTTATCCAGGTACCTGATCACTATTGTAAGGGGATCATTACTCCCTGCAATTATAGAATGGTATCACCCACTGCTTTGGGACCTTGAGGAGGGTAAACTAAAGCACAAACTCTGCTTTAACGATTCCCATGCATTGTTAGCCGACGTCTCGTCCGCGTCGATGATGGCTCTAACTGCAGAAATCCAGGGAGGAATCCGAGTCTGGGACATCGAGAACGGAACTGTACTGCGTCGGCTGGAAGGGAGACAAGTGTCTAGCTTCACTGCGCTTCACATTTCTCAAAACGGAATGTATGCGTACACCCAAGATTACTCGTCCAACACGTTTGATGCTTGGGACCTGAAAACTGGAATAAATCTGGCCACTTTTACTATTGATGGAATGTGTAGCATGGTAGGAATCAGTTTGTGTTGTTACGTGTCTCTTTGAATCAGTTGATATAATTATGTGTAGGGTTATTTTGAATCGGTTTATATTGTTATGTATACGTAAAGTCACATTGAATGAATCAGTTGATATCGTTATACGTAGGGCACTTTGAGTCAGTTTATATCCTTATGTGTAGAGTCACTTTGAATCAGTTCATATCGTTACATGTGAGGTCACATTGAATCAGTTGATATCACTACGTGTAGGATCACTTTGCATCAGTTGATGTCGTTACTTATAGGTCTACTTTCAATCAGTTGATCGAGATACCGAACGTTACGTGTAGGGCCACTTTGAATCAGTTGATATAGATACGTGTAGGTTCAGTTGATATCATTACGTGTAGGGTCACTTCGAATCAGTTGAATCATTATGTGTAGGTTAACTTTGAATCAGTTGATACAGTACATGTATGCTCACACCGAATCAGTTGATATCATTAAATGCAGGGTCACATTGAATCAGTTAATATCGTTTCATGTAGGATCACATTGAAACAGCTGATTCAGTTACGTGTAGGGTTCATTTGAATAAGTTGATATCGTTAAGTGTTGGGTTCAATTTAATCAGTTTATATTTTTACATGCAGGGTTGCATTGATTCAGTTGACATCGTTACATGTAGGATCACATGAAATCCGTTCAAATCGTTACGTGTGGGGTCACTTTGCATCAGTTGATATCGTTACATGTGGGGTCCATTTAAATAAGTTGATATTGTTACGTGTAGGTTCACTTTGAATGAATCAGTTGATGAAATTACGATTTAGTCGGAATTTGTTTTGAAATGTAGAAAAAACGAATTGGATGTGTAACAATAGAAGAATATCGTTTTCAGAAGTACTAATCTAATTGAGTTATATTTTTTAGAGTAACAATGTATTGTGAAGACATCTCAAGGCATTACCTAAATCATTACAGGAGTATTTTTTCTGCTTTGTTTACTTTTAATATAAATATGATAGTTTCGATTAGAAAATGATTTCATAAATGCTTACTTTAAATTCCAATCTCCTCTTAGTGAGGAGTATATACTAGAAAACTGAAACACATTTTCTGCTGACTAACAGGGTGAGAGTTTTTATCATGCCAGTAAAAATATGTTAATATTCCCGGCTTCCTTTTCAGATACTACTTCCTGTGATTTGAGCTAAACTATCAGCTATTTTTTGCTTCCTGTGAAATGAAGGAAGGCTACGTTTATAGCATACACCAAACCCCTTGACGTGGTCATGCATTCATCAGGCCCGCTAATTCCTCAATCTACCGACTTACTAACTCCCGAGAGAGACCATCTTCATTGGTGCATGTTTTTAACTAATATTTTTCTAATTCGTTTCAGTCCAGTGTAATAGGCAATAGGTTTACAATGGGGGTGGCCGAAAACCCAAACCTGGTTGTGCTACGTCTTTACCTACCTGGTGTTAAAGAAGATATTCCTCCGTCCGAAGTTGAACGCCTTTCTCTGCCGACAGAACTACAAGATGTCTTGGGTGAACCTGTTATGTCTGACAAAGCTGATGATGACAAAGACGATGATAAAGGAAATGTCTTGTAGATCAGTGGAAAGTTATTTCTAATGTAAATGCATGAATTTTCCGATGGCTTGTCTTAGTATAATATGGCGTCTGTGCAAGAAAGATTGGTTTTGGTAATAGCAACAAGCCCGGGCTGGACGCCAACTCCAAAGCCACGTTTTAAGTCGAAATTAAGTGGGTCATTTGCATATGAAAAAGGGCGTTGTTATATTTGGATAACATCCATTTTTGCTTCTTATTAATATACTAAACAAGAAGTTTTAGTTTTACAATTTCTGTTAAATAGGATAAATACCCATTTCAATACACGGATCAAATAAAAGCTATCGTATTTGATTTAGTTGTGCTTAGTACTTTTCTTATCTTGCTTCGTAAAATGACAAAACAATTTAATTTAATTTTTGTTGTTGTGAGAACGCCAAGTTGTTGTTACGTAGCAACAAAAACATTTAATTTATTCAAAACGTATTTCAAAAGACAAGTTATATTCCTCAGGCCCCGTAGGCACGGCCATGAAGGTCCGAGGCAGTCCGCTCAGTTAATAAATAAAGTTTACTATAAGAAATAATAATTTTTTTTCAAAAAACTCTTTTTACTTAACCTGTGAAACAATCTCTATAATCTACATGGTAGATACAATCTCTGATGTTAATGGAAAAATTTCCCTCCAAAAATATATACCCCCGAGTCCACTATAATGTCGGCTCGCACCCCCCAACGAAAATTCCTGGCTACGGGCCTGTTCCTTGGTGTGTTGTGCTCGCATCTTTATACTTTGAAAGTTAAATAACATTTCTTTTCAATAATGCATGTTAATGTTACATCGACATTTTCACAGTTAACAATAAGTTTAATAAAACTTAGACGTAAAATAACTGGTCCCTGCTCTCTCACAACTGACTAATGTCAACGGATAAAGTTAACAGCAACAGGTAAACAGTAAACAGGAAGCGGTTTTTTATTTCGGTGGTGTTTCTTGGAATATGAAAATTAAAAATGTTGGAAGCCTATCTGGACTCGATTTGGATGAGGGACTTGTTGACTGAGTTCGGGCTGCGTAGTGAAATGCAGCCCGAATTCTACTGACTGTCAGGCAAAGCGTACAACCAAGCAATACCAACACACAAGGTTCTGATCTATTGGCACAGCTGATCAAGTTTTTGGCATAATGCCTTTCTAACGACCAAAAACAAAGTCAGTGAGGAGTCTTCATTTATCTTCCTTCGGTAAAATCCTGTTGCCATAAAATATAGGTAAGCAGTGCGTACTAGTTCGGACGACAAGTAATGCATAGCTTAGTGGGTGAGAGAGACAAGTGTTTACACATCCTATCGTTACTTATTTGAAACGATTTATATCAAAATAATGTATTAATGAAGCGCACGTTTCAGTACTGGCACATAAATTGCTTCGAAGTAAAACTAAAGCAGCAAAGAACTGCAGAATTTTCCCTTAAAGCATCCTCGATACTGCGATCCCTGACAGTTAAATAAACACTATGCACGCCTACAACAAGTCTGTATTTTTGTAAACCTGTTCCCAATTTCACCTTTGTTTTGCTCAGATTAAATTGAGGTTTAGGTGCTCAGAACCTAATTGAAGTTTCACTGGGTTTGCTCAAGGATGCTTCAAGGTTCGTACTCAAGGGCACACAAATGTGCGATCACTAGGACTTAAGTGTCGATAGCCTCTCTAATGTGTTTGTATGTTGTAATAATAATAATAATAATAATAATAATAATTGTGGTGCTTATACAGTGCTTTATCACCAGGTTTCAAAGAGCTTTATAATAGTAGACACGGCGTCAATGGTTGCCTTGTACAGAGCTGATGCAGTCCACAACACCGGGATTATCCTACTCTTTTCGAGAAGTGCGTGGGCTCCTTTAAGTCCCCCGACAGAACGTCGAGAGACTAGATCAACGGCTTAACGCCCCTGTCCATGGACGGTTTGGCGAAAGAAGGTCCCGAAATAATTCAAGCCTTGGCAAGGCCAGGGTTTGAACTCGGGACCTTGGGTTGGCAGTCAGAGATTTATCTATCTGTTTATTAGTGCTGAGCGGCCAAACCTTAATGGTTACCCCCTCACTCATGTGTTAATTATCGCACATTACCATCTTAATTACCTACGACCAGCTCCCAGCTGGCCTTGTAGCTCAGTTGGTGGAGCAACGGTGATCTTTTCCTGAGGTCGTGGGTTCGAATCCGCCGGGTCAGAGATTTTTTCTCTTTCTCCGTGTGGGCCCATTTTCTTTCTGGGACTATCGCTCAGAAGGAATTACTTGGGATATTTATACAGCACTTTAACATAACACATTTAATAATAACTAAGTCAGAGATTTAACCGAGTGAGCCAACCGCGCACACTCTAATCGAACTAAAAGAATGGTAATTATGTAAAAGAAAGAACACATACTCTCATTTTGTTTTGGTAAACAACTCACACAAATAAAATATCGTCTGGCCAAGACATAAAATTAAGATTTAACACAGTTCCGGTTTTCTATCCAGGGGAAGTAATTTCCCTCGTATCGCTTTTTTTCGGCTGCTCAAGAAATACTACATGTACATAGTTAAGGAGATTTGATAGCTGGGCGGGAAGAAAAAAAATAAATGGATGTGCAATTTGTGATGCTCGTTTATTAGTGAATGTTTCATGTTCCCGTGAGCTGACTAACCTTAACACTAGCCAGCTCCCCAGGCACCCTTTTTCCGCGCAAGGGATTGTGGAAAGCTTTCATTTTGACACGGGAAGCTCGCCCCAGTCTTCCAAGCTGTAACGCGGTCAGAATGTTTATTCAATGGAAAAAACGGAGACGACAGGGGACCTGGCTACCTTAACACATAATACTAGGTATGCAATATGATTTTAAAATCATAATATTTTAATTAAAACTGATAACTATGCTAAACTGTATTTTAATTTAATAGTATTGATAACCATTTGGTGGTTATTATAATAATGTATGATATTTGAATGATATTTTATGGTTGTGACAAAATATTGTCCGGAAGGAGTTTTGCATGGTAAGCAGAAGACAATATACCGATATCAATAGTTGGTCATTTAGTTGTGGAGGCTCATACACAATTAATGGCCTGAAATATATCCTTCAGACTCCGCAGCTGCATGGTAAAACTAAAACTAAAACTGGACAAAAATGGTTTTCAAATGTTTCATTTCTAGAAGAGAATACCCTTGTAGAAGAGTATTACACCCTCTCTCCCCATATGAGTTTTAATAAGTTCATACATGCATTTCCATTTAAACTCAGTGCGATTAATCCGAACATTTCTTCTATTCATTTAAGCAAACTGTATATTGTCGTTTTGATTGTCACCATTTTTCGTGGTGAAAAGAAATTTACGTTTACCTTATAACTATAAAGTGAAGTGACAAGGGACTTTTCTAACTCTCAAATCTATCTAACAGCAACTGAATCAAGCAAACCTCCTACTCTATCTTTAAAATACGATATCATAAGTGAGTTTTGCTTAGTAAATTGCATCCTGTTAGAAAGTGTCATACAATGAATTATGTTCAGCCGAAAGATGAGTCTATTTGCTCTTTTTAGTTCAAAGCAATGGCAATACCGCTTCTGCAGTTAATTCACTTTCAGGTTTTGCTTCTTGAAATGATAGAAAAGTTGCAAATTTTTATTGATTTTCTTGGCTTTGGAAATATTTTGTTAGCATACTAAGAATAAAATTAATTGTATATTGGTCAATCATTCACCCGTATCGCGCGTGTAGTTAGATCGTTTTAGAAACGCTCGGTTGAATGTAGCGTTACTATGTTGCATAGTAAGCACATTGGATCAAGTACGTACATTGTTTTATTTCCAACTGAAGGCATAAGCAAACAGGTAGGAAATGAGATTAGATGAAACCAAGTAACTACTGATATTTCAGCTGCACGCATTTGGAAGGTTGACTTGCTACGAACGAATTTGGACTATTAAGCCCCGCGTGCTTACACTGCCCGAGCTTTGTCTTTTGCAACTAACAGCTCCAGCGATAAAGACTACTTATAAAGACTGGTTATACAGCAAATGACGAAACACAAAGACAACTATTGCTTTATTTTGTTATTCCTATTTTACTTAAAACCAGTTTGATCTGTATGTATACGCTGTCACTTCAGGTATAACAAATTAAGCATGCCTACAACAGTCACTGTCTGTTACCTGGCTTACAACTAATAGTTACAACTAATAGTTTGTCTGGTCATGGAAACAAATTCTACCTTCGAAGCTTAATTCGTCCAGCAATTTCTTAGATTTTGGGATAATAATTAGTCGCCAGGCCATTACAGTGAAAGGCATCGTAAGAAATACACGTACAGTTGGTTAAATAAGAAATTTAGTATAATAATTTTCCCGGCCATAAACAGGAAGAAAATGAACTGCTTAGAAAGAAGGTGAATGCCTCGTTGTATATTACTACTAAAGACCAAATAAGACACAATGTCAAGACAATGTAATGCTTCTTGACACGATCTGCCCCAAATAAGCTCCATTTTGTCCCTATAATGGCTATATGTTCTTGGCGCTGTTACGGAATTCGAAAGAATATTGCAAATGATTGTAAAATTGAATTCAATCTCTTTGTTTATTAAACCTTGCCATGCAGTCGCTGGGAACAGAACTGACAGCGACCATCAAAATGAGTTATTCAATATATGAAACCACAAATCGAAGCTTTCCGTAGTAGAATTACATAAGTACAGACTTTTATCATCTTTTCCAATGTCAATTGAACTAGTAGCTTTTCATAAAATTTTGCTTTGCTTTGATCTATCGCCGACCAAGCTAGTCTATACATTAAATAGCAGAAGTAAGTTCAGTTATGTATCATTTCAAAGAGACAAAATTAATATCCAATCATAATGGATCCTCGTCCTTGACTTTATAAGTCAAGCAGTCTCGCAAACTTTAATACTGTACTAATTTGTGAAAAGGGATAGAAAATATACTAGGTTGGGTTAAATGCTTAAGGAAGCAAACTCAACAGACCATATTGGATTGTTGTGCTTGCAGTCCCTCAGGCCAAAAGTAGATATTAATAGGCTAGAATTATAAGAAAATAGCCGCTTTTACAACAACCTACATATAACTGTTTTATTCGTAATGAGATTATGCAAGTGAGATTACGCACTTTAAAACTGAAAGTCAGTGTATTTTAGATTATGCACCTGTTATTTTTCCAAACAAATTTGTTTGAGGTTCTTAGAGAATACACTTGTTTAAGTTGTTAGGCTTCATTATTAAACGTACACGCGTTTTTTTATAAGAACCAGATATATTGGCCAAGGGGTTTTTCAGCCTCAAATTATTCTTAAGTTGTTTTGTTTCTATTATCTACAATGTTATACCGAAGATGCCTCTTCGACTCAAATGTCAGTTTATCAATTCCAATCTGTCTGGACGTTGGAAATACGCGTTCATTGATCGGTGGACAGATTTAATACTGTAATTTAATTTTAAAAAACGCGAGATGTGGAGTTGCTTATTTTCTTGGCAATCAGTTTTATATGGTTAAACATTTGTGTATAAAACTAAATGTTGCGAAAACATTAAAACGTTGACATATTATTACTGTTTCCGGTTAAGTAACATAATTTTTCGTCTTGAAAAATTGTTAGTGCATGGCTCTGAGCCGGTCTTCCCAGCCTAGGATTGTTCTTTAATTGTTCTTAAATCTAGGGCGATTTGAGCCCCATTGTTCTTATAAAATTGTTCTAAAATAATAATGCTAATGCTAATGCTAATGCTAATGCTAATGCTAATGCTAATGCTAATGATAATGATAATGATAATGATAATGATAATGATAGTGGTAATGGTAATGATAATGATAATGAAGATTTTTCTATTTCTATGATAAAATAACTAAATTCTGAAAAACGTGGGAAAAAGCAAGCAGACTAATCCCTTCAAATTTTATTACTTATCAAACCCATAGCTGCCAACATTTTCGATAAAGTCGTTTCTTTAATTTTCAGATGAAGTTTTACTTGAAAACGCTTGATTTAAATCGGAAACTGCTATCTCTACTTCAACAGTAACATCAATTGTCGTTCGAGTAAATAAAAAAAGGAACAAGACTGGTATTCGTTCTTCGGGTAGGGGACGTCGGAAAATCAGTTTGTTAAAGCTTAGCATAAAGATAAACGTTATGTAAATTTGTTAAATTTAGTTTGTTGTGCTTTTTTATAGACGACCAAAAATTTGGACATGAATGTTTGGCTAAGTGATCTTTATAGTTTAATAATTTTGAACAAGATGCTGACAAACTCCAGGCATTTGTTGATATCTAAAATCAACAAGCATGCGCAGGCCAACATTGACAATTTATGGAGGTCCACAACTGTTGCTTGTAATTATTTTATTCATTTGAAATAACTGATTGAGCGGGGATGCTCCCTAGCTCTCGAGAACTTTCTACAAAGTGAGATGTCTCCCAAAAAAGACCAAGATGACACAAACGATTTTCGAGCTCTTTAGCCTATGACGGATATCTACGTTAATATGTTGCACCATCCTTTTCTCAAGTTATAAGATAATAGAGCCAACTGTTTTAATAATACAGTCAACCCTCGTTAAAGCGGACATTTTAGGGACCGTCATTTTGTGTCCGTAATAGTGAGGTGTCCGCAAGGCGAGAGTTGACTGTAATGAGCAGTGACATATAAACAAAGGACAAGCGCTGATTTGCTCCTCCAATCTACCTGGTGACCTCGGGGTTATTTTCTGAGAAATAACAGAGTGGTAATCTATTCGCTTCGTTTTCCTGGAAAGATAGATCTCGTTTAAGCTTTAGAGACCGCTTTTCTGTCTTCCTGAATGTTTGGACCCTTTCTGCTTAGTTAACCAATACGGCTGGAACCGACATATTTAAGTGTTCCATCTTGAGCTGGCGTTTTCAATGTTACAAGATCCCGGGGTTTATGGCTTTCGAATCCGGTTGACTCTACTGTAGCATACCGTCATGAATTATGGTAATCTTAGATAATGAAACTAATAATAATATACAATGTTACAGTTACAGGAAAGCTTTCAAATGTTATTATAATTGTTATCATATTTAAGCATTACTTGTACGATATATCCCATTCTGGCAAAATGATTACCATCGTTTTGTTGTTCATCAAGCCATAAATTACCATGATTTATTACGAACAAAATTAATGTAGCGATAATGCAAATGCATTTATTGAAAAACTCTAGGACTGAAATAGGACTGAAAAACTCTGTCTCTCTATCTCTTTATCGCGTGCCTGGATACCCTGACACTTTGCAATACCTTGTCAATAAACTGCTGAACCACCATGGTTATTAAAGATTCTAGGGTTCCCTAGTTTAGTGTTCTTTTGATTCCCAAATTACGTTACCAATATTAAAACACTTGCTTTAGAGAAAAAAAAACTGTATTTGCTAGGAAGGGAATAAAGGAAGAATGTGAAAGAGGGGAAGTGTGTGCTGTTGATTAGCAAAAAATGACATGGTATGTTTCTTCATTATACAAGTTGAGTATAATGGCTCAAAGTTTAAGGAATGGACTTTCATCAGATTTTTTTGCACAACCTGCATTTAGCATCTAAATTGACATTTACATTCAAATTCGGTACTTTACACTGTAGCTCCTAATGGACTGAATCAATGGACAATTTCACTCTAAACTCATTTAGGTGATTCAATTCCAGCCAACGGCATTGTTTGTTTTGATTTGTTGATCCACGTATGTTTAACCTAAATTATCTCAACATTCCGACGATACATCAGCTCTGTAGGTAACCTGCATGACGATAGAAAATCACCACATCACCTTTTTTATTTTTATTTATTTATTTATTTTTATCAAACCACACATAAAAATAATTTAATTGCAAAAGTGAGCACCCTTACTTTTGTTGGTTTGTTAAAATGTTGGTTATACATAGAAATGATTCTTGGTATCATAACCACTTTTATTGTGCTTTTTACATCTTCAGAAGTAAGGATTGGTGTGAAGATCTGCCAAGCTGCCGATAACGTTTAAAGAATTTGAAATAAGTGAACCTTTGCTGTACCATGTCGTACATCCACAGTTGTAACTTTACGGATACGAATTTGAATGACTGTAAAGATGTTACGAGAGATGGAGACTTTCGAACTAGTCATCTTTGCGGCATCTACAATGATGACATCTTTGACCAGTCACATTCCTTACACAGGTCGGAAGAGTATAAAATATACTTTGACAAAGAATATGGAAAGATAGACCATATTTATCAACATGACACCATTGACAGTGCAACAGACTCAAGCTTAATTAGCATAAAGACGATACCTGGTGAAAGCGAAAGATACACCTCTGGATTAGATAAAGAAGTAATGCGTTCCGGGGAAGGTGGAAACAATAGCGACAAATTTACTTCAGGTTTTAACAATATTGCCACTAATGATGAACCGGATGGTATAAATTATCCAAAGCAGTGCACGTATTCAGTCGGTGCAATTAGGGGTAAAACATCCCATGAATTGGTGTCCCGGTATTATGTTCCAAATCAAATCGAAAGCTGTTCATTTGATACAACCAGCTTTGACAGGTATGACTTTTGTGGCCAAGCTCTTCTGAACAGCGAAAGTAGACTCGAACAACTTACAAATGATCCTTTGAACGTGACATTTGTAGAAAATAGGGAGCGAGTTAACAACGCAACTGTGTCTTGTAATACTAGACACTATAGCGAAACCACGAAGCTGTCACCTACATTCACAATCAGTTCTGAAACAAACCAAAGGTTTGCCAAAAAAAATGTTAGTGTCCTTTATGACGGAAAGGATATAACAAATAATTGCTGTGATATAAACACAAAAAACAACAACAACAGAAGAAACTGCAAAGAAGCTGTAAACTCCAAAATATTTAGTTCTTACACTAAATCTACAAGTTTTAAATCGGTTGTCAGAGAGCATAGCTACAAGGGGCTTAAACGTAAACATGATGCAATGAAAGCTGTTGAAGAAGACTTGTTTGAAAAAGGGTGTATGTTTTCGCAACCTGTTTCCAAGGTTAACAAATGCGTACAGGTTATCTGCGGTGCAAATGAAGACCTAAAAGAATATATTAACGATTCAGAAACTATGACTCGGTCTGTTAATGTTAGGAAGACTAAAGGTATTTCTATTAACAAAGAGAGAGACAACAAAGAACGTGTATTCCCACTATTACATTATAATGATGCTTACAATGGGCAGCACGACACGGTTACATGTCATCAACGCAACCACCATCCCGTATTACACCCAAATTATCCTAATGAAACGGAGCACAAAACAAAAAATACGGCAATTTCCAGTGGAACAGAAGGAGAATTAAAGGTAATTTCGACTTATATGAAAACGTCTGTTCAAACAAAAGAAGGGATAAACCTGTCTGAAAGACAGTGTTTTGATACTTTGCCTTCAGTAGCTAATCATTATGCAACGATCGAAACATCTGACATCAAAAACTCCCAAATAAAAAGTTGTTTAAACAATAGAGACGCGAAAATAAAAAACCTTAAAGATTTACTAGCACAACAAGAAAAAAATCTGGAGAAACTGAGAGAATCAAGACTACTTGCAAAGAAAGTTATGGACAAAAATGTGACTTCTTCGCGGTTCAGAAATAAAGAAACAGATGGTTACCATGGAAGCTCTGAATTAGAGTCGCTCTCCAAGAATGTTTCCAAAAATGTTTTGGGTGTAAAAAAGAGTTGGTTGAAGGCATGGAGTGAAAGGAACAATGTGGTCAACACGGATGAAGACAAAGACAGCAAGCAAATTAAAGATTTGAAGAAAAACAGTACTGATTAACAAACAGTATCTAAGCAGGGAATAATACACAGCAGTAGCTGGGTTATTAAACACTACAGTAAACACTATGACACAATGAAACAGTTGACATACCGCCTACCAATCCCAAGAACAAACAGTATGAAAGGTTTTTTTTTATTCAACAATTAAAACATGGATGAGTATTAATAAATCAGTTTCCATTTTAAACGAAAAGAAACTGAAGGAGAAATACAACTATGGAGAGATATACCCCTTACACTTTTACGATTGATAAAATATTTCAGCTTTTATACTTCTGTGTTATTGTATTGTACCAAACCTAATTTTACCAATTATGTAGTCGTAGATTATACATTATATTTTATGTAGTTTTATAGTTAAGCTTTTAAAAAAATGTTAGTTTTATATACATCATGTAGTCTTATATTAAGAGTGCATTCCTTTTGTAGACTGATCCAAATCCGGATTTTGCAGTCAAACCCTGGCTTCTGTGTTCCATTAGAAATTTTCTTCTAAACTCTCATCCAGGATTGTTTACTTGCGGTGCAAACAATCGTGAAATCTGGTTTCAGATTAATTGTGTTCCATTGGTTCAGGAAATCCAAACAATCCAGATTGACAATCCGGATTTGGATTTTACAAAAGGAATGCACTCTTAGTTTAACTTAGATTTTAGATATGTACTTAGTTTTAAATCGTAGGGCCCTAAGGGAGACTACGGTTCTTATTTAAACTGTAATTACGCACCTTATTAAATAAAGTGTTGTTGTTGTTGTTGTTCTGCGTTGACCAGGGAACAGGCGATTAGGCTTTATTAAATTTCTTATTATATAAGTTCGTTACCAACGTCTAAACAGGTAATCTGATTAATAGCCAGTCTCTGTACTTGATATTGACTGTGCACAACTTTCCAAGTGGCTATTCACAATAAAATGGCGAAAACTGTTTCAGAATTGCCTCAACTAAAAAAAAACAAGTAAACAATCCTAGCTAGTATTCTCAGCAATTACATAACAGCAAAGGTCTTAGTTTAATAAATACATTATTAAACTTCGTCTTGAGCAAATTGTTTACAGTCGAATACATGTTATAAGCCAACCTGCTCACCGATAAACTTCGAGGTGCAGCAGTTGGAGGCAGTTGTCAGTTAATATTTCTACTTTCAAGATGAACAAATTAGTCTAACCAATTTAGTATATAAACTCTTTCCCAGTCCCCCAATTGCCAGTCACTCGTTTTGGCCCAGATCCCACTTGCAACCCCGGCACGTTTCTTCTAAGCTCCGCCCTACGGTGGCCGACGGCGGCCATGGAAAGTGGTAATTGAAATTACTGAACTCAAACTCCAAAGTGGTAATTCAAATTACGAATTGTGAAACTCAAACTCATAAGTGGTAACTCAAACTACGAATTGCAAAACTCAAACGCGAAATCATGAATTGCAAATCTCAAACTCGTAAGTGGTATCTCAAATTACAAATTAATTCTGCTCCTCTTTAATGCGTACTCGGATGTGGAAGCTCGATCTGCGAACTCGCTGATCCAAAGTCGTAAAATTCGCTGATTGATATTTTGCGTTTGCCTGCCGACTCCGGTTTTCCACCGCCGCAGCTGGCAAACACGAGTTTTGAGTTTGCCAGTTTCGATTTTGACCCCCCTATTTTTGTTTGTTTTCGAGAAACGTGTTATTACTGTTCTTACTTTCGAGGCGATCACTAAATCATGCGTGTGCAGGGCACTATTCCATATAAGGAAACCTGCCTGGCTTTTTCTGCCGTTCTCCCCCAAATAAGGAAACCTGCCTGGCTTCAGTTTCGCAACGGTTTCACAACGGTTTCACAACGGTTTCGCGACGGTGGCGTTTCACCCGTGCACACGGATGATCCACTAGAAAATGTCACGTGTTGTAAATATGCATTTCTGATTGGCCAAGGCCGGAACAACACCCTCTTATATCCTGCCCTGTTATTTTTCTTCTTTCGTTAAATTTTTGATATGACGTAAACATTAAAATAGGCCGCGCAGAACGTTGGGGGAATGGACTTCTTTTGCACGGC
>JANSTQ010085325.1:0-14589 GCA_026167885.1 Bergia puertoricense
CTGTTATCAAAGACTACCCCGTGATAAGTCACTGTTATCAAAGACTACCCCGTGATAAGTCACTGTTATCAAAGACTACCCCGTGATAAGTCACTGTTATCAAAGACTACTCCGTGATAAGTCACTGTTATCAAAGACTACTCCGTGATAAGTCACTGTTATCAAAGACTACCCCGTGATAAGTCACTGTTATCAAAGACTACCCCGTGATAAGTCACTGTCATCAAAGACTTCCCTGTTCTTAGTCACTGTTATCAAAGACTACCCCGTGTTTCTTCTTCTTCTTCTTCTTCTTCTTCTTCTTCTTCTCTTTCTTCTTCCTCATTCTTGTCATTGTTACATGCAGAAAAAACTTTGTAACCAAGTTTTAAAATCCATCATGAGTTTCGTTTTACCAGTTAATTAACCAGTGCCCAGTTGTTCGAAAGCCGATCAGTGCTAACCCAGGGTTAAATATTTAACCCATGTTTGTGTTTACTACCTTACAGACTGATTTGAGCTGCTATTTTAGGTTTAGCAATTGGGTTTCTAAGAAAAGTCTGAACAATATTTTATAAGAACCTGAAACGTATCCCTTGGTCAAGAAATTGCTCATTAAATTTTGGTCTAACCCAGGGTTAAAGTTAAAGTTAAAGTTAACCGACTTTTGAGCAACCAGGCCCAGGCGTGCAAACAAAAATACTGCAGGTTTGATGAAACCAATCCCTTCTCAATGTCAGGCGCGTAGCTGCTATTACGCATATGCGCACGTGCGTACTTGAGGAATCCCAAGGTTTTGTGGGGGGTTTTTCTTGCTGCCAAGCCGGGAGCGAGGTGAAAGTTGTGCGTCTTTCTTAACTTTTAAATAATAAGCAAAGAGAGTAATTAAAGGTGAATCATAGGTTTGGTCTGTAAGGTTGTAGTACTAAATACAGTAGCGGATTAAAACTGTGACAGACAACTATAATGTTGCTGAAATAAAAGGCAAATCAGTAACTGATCATCAGTAGGATACCTAAACTGTGTGCAATTCTACAATTGGTTTCGGCTCCATTAAATCCCAGACCAATTGCAGACCATTTTAGGAGAAGCCACCCACTAAGTGAGCACAGTTACTGAACAAACGTTAGTAAAGGTAAGGATCACGTCGCAATTTTTTCTATTTTTATTTCATTTTATTCTATTTTTTATGGCGAAACGGTCTGAGGGCACGTTGTGCGTACTTGGGGAAAACTCCTAGCTATGCCCCTGAATGTTACGAGTCCCACACAAACTCCAATGTGCCCAGGAACAGATATAATTGCATGCCTAAATACAGGGTAGTTTTTGAAAATGTTACATAACATAAGGTAGTCTTTCATGATTGCCAGGTGATTAAGGACATGGTGGTTTTTCCTGCGGTAAGTAAACAAAGGTTAATCTTTAATTGATAGCAGTGACTAGGCAAAATGTAGTCTTTGTTCGCAAGTGTGTTGTTGCCTAAGCACAGGGTAATTTCTAGGTCAATGACTAAGCACAGTGTAAAAAAAGAACCCTTTTGTTAGTGTATGATCACACACAGGGTAATGAATGAGTTAGCCTAATTATTTTTTGCTCATGTGGTGTGCAAACAAAAGCAGTTATGTATATTTTTGGAGACAGAAAATTAATAAATATACATATTTCCACAAGGTGGCATGCCGTCCGGCTAATATATATAAGCTTGTAATTATCCCACTATTATCTCAGATAACTGACAGTCGATGTCCACTTAACGATAGCTTAATGTATTTCGCGCGTTATATAAAACTTTACAAATCGCCGAGAGGCTGCAAAAATTCACTAGCGGAACCTTTGAAGCTTTGTCGCTCGCCATATTTTTGGTATTGGCATTTCAATTCAATCGCCCGTGCGGAAAGTGTGTGTTAACAGATAATTTTGCCAGGCATATAGTTTTAAGGGTAGTGCTAACTATGCTTAAGTTTGTGCAACTTTGCTTGGGTTTCCGATTTGCTAAATCTTGAAATAGCATGAGGTGTCTTAATATATTTCTTGTCATGTTTACATTGTGAGGAGACAGCAAAAATACAAACTTAATCTCATAGAAAATTACGTTCCTGATTTTTGTGGTTTTTAAAGCTATTACTGATCAAGCTTGACATAATTAGCCAAGAAGTAACTCTTAAACACAATTACGGGAAAAAATACTTTAACAGCTTCAAATCTTTCAGGTGTTTTTCACCCAATCGCGCAGTAAACTTTCCCAATTGAATGTACATAATTGAAAACTGACAACATGAAAGTTGTAGCTGTACTCGTGGCTCAAACCTTTTTCATATTTTTTGGTAACTTTATTTTTCTATTTATGCATATGCAATTAAAACATTCCTGAAACAAAAAGCATACTTACGATAATCTTTTCTTGACATCTCATCTTTAAACTTGGACACAATTGTTTACTAACAATATACATAATTTATAATCGTTAGTAGTTTCAAGTGATAAACAATTTAAAATGTTGGCCCATCTTTTAAAGCAGCCAAAACCTAAAATTGGAGTCATTTTGATTTGTTCTGGATGTGGATAAAGTTCTGTTTGTTTTTTAAGGCCAACAGTCAGTTTTCCGCCGTTCAGCTACAACACGCGGTAAGTTGATAGTTTGTAACATCTGTTTTATACCAAATCAGACTAAAACAAGACTAGTTTTAAAAAAAGGAAATAACGTATGTAAACCGCTTTAGAAATATAAGTTAACCTCTATTTAAATTATAGCTTTACAATCAATGTTTTAAGTGGAACACAATCTCAATCTCCAAAAACGTGCACTACATATGCGTGGAAAAACTGACTATTCTCCCTTTGTTTTACCTTAAGTTTATGACATTCAGGTTTGAAAGTTGAATAAGTTCCAAAGATTTTACTCTCTTGTTGGAAATTGGTAACGCATGGACGGAGTGGTTACATAACAAGAAATGGACACCAACTGACTTGGCGCCAATTTCCGGTGAATTAAAAACCCAATATGTAAAGGGGGTAGGGAGGGTCCAAAAACGCTCTTGTTTTCCACTTTAGATTTTCTCGGAAGTTCAGTGCTGTATACTAACTGTATATTAGAATTGTACAAAAGACATAAAATTGTTTCGCATAAATGAAGACACGGCAGCTGATGAACATCATTTGGATTCCTTAAATGTGTGTAATTTTACAAAATTGCTAGTTTCGGCTCCATTAATTCCCAGCCTAATTGCGGAACATTTTAGGCAGAGCCACCCACTAAGTGATCACAGTTACCAAAAAGCTACTAAATAAAATTCTAAATTCATGCATCTGTGACAAGGTCGCCGGTGCACCTTACGACTTAAACGTGATCATCTACATACCGCAGACATGACACCGACATAGCAAGATGTCCTCGACATCTCCGCTGGCAAGCCTAGTTAAGGTATACTGTAGCCTTGTGAGGTCTATTTTGGAGTAAGCAGCCCTGATTTGGGCTAATATCCCAGAATTTGGTCGAGTCTATTTTGAAAGAGACACTGCGCATTATCTTCCTAACTTGGCTTACGACGGCTGCTCGCTTGCACTCTGGACTACAGTCGCTACTGGAGCGCACTGCGCAAGCTTGCTTGTGTGTCATACGGAAGATACGCATAACAAAATTCTTGGCTCATCTCCTCCCCGAGTTCACGAACTTCAGTCGGCATAGCTGTAACCTTCGGTCTGGCAGTGTGAGACGCTATACCAGTATGTCTAAATCTTCATTCCGTACTGACAGTTTTGTCATGGCTATTAGTGTGAGACGCTATACCAGTACTAGTATGCCTAATTCTTTACTCCTTATTGATAGCTTTATCGTATTTAAGTACCACTTGATATTTTTGCTCTTGATTATTCATTTTGTTGTCATTGCTACTGACCACTAATATATGTCTTCATGCCACAATAAGAATCAATAAACTTATCCTAATTCTTTTTCTTCTCGTTGTCGTTGTCGTTCTTGTTCTTTCTCTTTTTCTTTTTTTGTTCTTGTTCTCGTTGTCCTTTCTCCGCCAATCATAGGTGCTGTGACAATCTTTTTTTTTCTTTGCTTAATTTTGTACAACTCTTCCGATTTAGAACAACAGAAACTCAAACTGACTATTTCAAAACTTTACTTTTAAAGATAATTAAAACAAAAGAGCGATATCTCATCGGAAAGATTTTTATCCAGTGGCTGATGACTAAGTATGTTCTGCTCCACCTCGGAGCGTTAGTCGTTCCAAAAACTTTTGCTTTTGTCTGTTCTTCTTTCCGCTATTAAATTTTCATCTGAGAATACCATACAAAACTGACCAAAAAGTTGGTTATATCTGTAACCCTTTGTTCGCAATATGCTGGCCATGAAAAAGGTTTTTAACAAACTCGCGCTCTTTTCTCCGTGTCGCCTGGAAAATCGAGACTATCTGCGACACATACTCAGGCTTCTCAGTCTATCCGAAGCACTTCTGCGTCACAATGAAGGCATGTCTGCGGTATATGTGAACCAGGCTTAACAGTCAAGGACTGTCTCCTGAAACTGACACGTATAACGCATGCGTGTTGCTTTGGCTATTGTTTGTAGAGGTATTTTTTTCTTTTCAAAACACTTGAAATTAATATTGTGTGTAGTATGATTTAATGTATTTGTCCGAGCCCATGTCTAGATTATTTTTCGTCTTTGCACGTACATTCGCATCTTCTGTCGTTATTACATCTATATTAACTCTACGATCTAAGACTACAGTATAAAATTATATACTCTCACTAACAACAGATACAATAAGAAAGTATAAAGTACAAAATATGAAAAATGAAACAACAGACAAACAAAGTCGTAAACAAAAAGCTTTCTATTATTCTGAGACTAATTTTATCATTCTTTTATAATGTCGAGTAACTTGTCTTTGGATTTAAAATAATCCGTGACTGACAAATAGCTAGGCATGTTTTGAGTTACCAGAAAATGTTTAAGCCTTGGCTCTTACATTAGTGTTTTGCTCCGTTTTATACCTCCAGGCAAAAATTCCTCTGTTATTTGAGATACTGGCAAACAAACAAATCGAAAAACTGAGTTGAGCGTTTTGTGGCCGACACAACTGCGTTTAGTTCAGCATAGACACCAAACAGTCGCCGGGTTTAAGCCTAATTTCAAAGAAATATTTATAGTTTATAGTTTTGACATCTGTTTAAGATGTCAGATTGAGGAATAGGGAGATCAAAACAAGTTCAAACATGGAAATAATAACATGAAAATATTTGACATATTACCGGAATAATGATAAGAAAATTTAACGACCTAGAAACACTCCACCATTCGACGTTTCGCTACCTTCAAAAAACTAAATGCTTAATCATGTTCAAAAGATGTCAGATTTAACAAGGACACTCCTCAAAGCGACAATTTTATGCATGAATAAGTTTGTGTACATGTCTACCATGCACATGCAGGAAGTTTTTCGGTTTGTGACGTCTGCTTTGTTTCGGGAGAGTTCGATTTCAAGGGTAGTGGTTGAAAACTATAAATACTGAGAGTGACGTTAAGGCACAACCCACCCTACATTTTGATATGAACTGTTTTTAATATCTTTTGATTTATTGAAGACCGGCGTCGTAAAATGCAAAGGAACCAAGGCAAGGCACAAACAGAAATCTATAAGGATGTCGGGATTCTTGCAATAATAAAAAAAACTGCATGTCATGATTTATAGTGCACCACCGCCCATATCTTTGACTGATATTAGCTGAATAATAAATTTTCGTTCGTTCGTTTGTTTGTTTATTTGTTTGTTTGCTTATTATTAAAATATTTAGATTCGTAAATGCTCTTCATATAATTTTAGTGTTATTAAGAGTCCTGCCATGTCTAAAAGTAAGTTTGAAAATCTCTATGTGGTAAATTATACATTTAAAGTTCGAAGGCCAATTTTCGCACAAAAGAAATCATACTGTGTGCATTTTGCGTCATGATATCTACATTTGCACTTCATACTCATAGGATCTGGAAACACGTTTGGTCTATCTACATTTTCTTTCAAAAAGTGGTTATATGGGCTTTGAGCTAAAATGGCTTAAAAATCCGTGTGGTCATTTGTTGTTGTTTTTTTTGCAAATTCTGCTCAAAGCCTACATAAACTTGTTTACATATAAAAAATTCAGCCCTTGAAGAGAAAACTCTACATATTTCATTGCCGCTCTCTAGTACATTCAGACTCTGCCGAATATTTGAAAGACTCGTAAGTTTATGACAGAAAGTTTTGTCACACTGATTTCTAAAAATGTCAAACTAGGTTGCAATGCTATTCTATTTTCATACTCCAAGAAATAAGAATGTAGAACTTGATGTGGCAGAAACATTAAAACCGCACTTGGTGAGCCTTCAACACAACAAATCGATCCGTGTCACTCGGACTTATTTTTCAGCCGTAAACTTACTTAATAGTTTGTAAACATTAACATTTTTCATTTTAGTTAAACATAAATTTTTATTTTGTGTTAGAAATTGTCATCTTTCCGCACGGAAATGAATCCCACTCGCCCAAAAAACTGCTTAGCTAGTACGTAGTAAATGGCTCTCAGTTATATATAGCCTTCATCGGTTTCGAAGAAATTCTATTTAGAGAACTGAAAATCATCCAATTCCGTATCATATCAGTTGTTATATTACAAAGTTACACACATAAATTTTGATCACATTTCAGCCTTTCCAACAATTGAAGGGGCTATTGTTTGAAAACGCAAGTTCTGCTGTAACCGCTCTTCTCAAAGGGGAGAAATTCTGGGACAGTCCTCAGTGCAAAAACGTTATATTTCTGCTATATATTTTATTCCTGAATTGATTCCTAGGTTGATAGACAGTTTGTGTCAGTTTTACATAACTTTGCTTAAATAATACGTGAAACATATGATTAATTTTCTTGACGTAGTCGGCGACGTAATTGGTCATCTGTTGCAATATCAGTTTTTATAACTGCGATATTAAATTAAGTAGCAAAATTTATCAAGAGAAATTTTATTGAAAGGTTCAGTTTATGCCTTGGATGCACTCCTAGATCCTGTCAAATGCCGTAAGTAATTTCTTGGTGTTTACATTGTACCAATAACTTTAAACAAATTTGGGTTTAAAATATGCTAGATATATATGTACAATTTAAAGTTTGCCGATGTTCTGCTTTGATCGCTCGTAGAAAAAGAGCTATTAATAAAACAAATTCGTATTTGAACTGTAGTAAGGAATGGACAGGTGAAATGATCTTCGCAGTTTTTATTGAAGCCTAAGTAGTTAAAAGTATTTACCTGAAAAATAAGTGATAAGTAAGAGTTAATTACTAGATAAAGAAAACTACATCTGAATAGTCTTGTGATTTTCTATGATTCGCTTTGTCCAAATACAACACAAATGATTACTGTATTATCCTTGTTAAGTCGATACATTGGAAACTTTATAACTCTAACAGTAACACATAGAAAACTGGCCTTTAACGCATTAAAATATCGAGTTTATTCCTTCTTATTCTGCCCCAGTCAATAAGGAATATTTAGGCATATTTGCCCTCAAACATTCTGGTATTATTCAATCGTTTACCAATTTTGCAGAACAAATACATTCATTTTTAAGTTTAATTCTGTTTAAATCGTGTTATGTAAGTACTAAGATGCGTCTCAACACAAGCAAGAATGCACCGATCGAGGCGTTTTGGGCAAATTGACTGACGACTGAGATTTTGTGTGGGTTCGATTATATTAAAAATTCAAGTACAATATACTGTAATACTTGTCCTAGCAACAATGGAAGTCGAATATATCTTTTTAATGTATGTAAAGCTTTTAGAACATAGCAGGTACTAAAATATTTTCCTTAGGGCCATTAAAGCTTTCTGGTAATTTTATTGACGCAGAATACGAAACGGTCTTCGCAAAGACCAAGTATTTCGATGAACACCGGTATACAATACTTAGCAGGATGAATATAACATTTTATAACAGAAATGCGATATGGCAAAGCTTGCATGCACTGAAAGGTTCGGGGATACTAAAGTGACACTTTCGCCGAACAAGTAAACGTTTCATGATGCAAAATATACTAGTTTTAGTTCAGAGAAAACAACATCTTCCCTAAAAAACTCTAATTGCGGAGAAGACGACCTCAGTTAACGATTTCCTTTCGCACACCTGCAAGAATGCTGTTACAACCACGCCCCACTCGGAAGCTGCTAATGATTTGGCTCTAACCAGGTATTTTAAGACAGTTCAGTACACTTTCGTATTTTCAGCTTCTTGAATAACAATGCTAGCGCTATTTGTTGTATTTCTCTTGCTTTTATTTAGATGTGCAAGTTAAACTTGATTTCTAATCCTATTCTAAACTAGATCTAGTATTTACAATAGTTAAAAATATATGACGGTTCTTCAAGTTCAAGTTCATATTTTACGATAGACAATAAACTTAAAACTTCCTGTTTACAATTCCAGTTTGAGACTAATTAAAGTCTTTAGACTTTACAATATGAAATACATCGTGAAGTACCGCTGTCTTCTTTTTATGATAATTTTTAAGTTATGTCAAGCATCAAGAGATGATCAAACAAGTTTTCCTTCCTCCCCTCCAGAAAAACGTCCCCATTTTTGTATGCGGAAAAAGTGACATAGCCCGCGGATACCGAAAGGGTGGCTTAACAGCTTTGTCAATAGAAAACTTTAAAAATGCACGCAACAATAGCTTAATTATTTATCGATGGTTCAATTTTAAAATAAGAAACCAAAAGGTACATGCTGTATTCAAGTGTATAGCAGAATATTTCTAGTAAGAATATAACCTTACCTGAAAGAAAATTAAACAAAACGATAAATATTTTTTCTGAATACAGTCTAAAAATATATAGGGAATGGGAGGTCCATTTAAGGAGAGTTTTCAACTTTTGTTCCAGTCATTTTAATGTTAAATATACGTTTTTCCAATGAAAAAAGTAATAATACACAAACTGTTGGAAACGGATGTAAGCCACCCGAATTAGACTGACGTAACAAAAAACTGTTTGATTTCCTTTTGGAAAGTAAAGGCGAGACCCAACTGCAGAGTGAATGCTAAATATGCTGGTTTGAAAAGAAACTCATTACCACAAGTTAAAGGACGAGTTTATGAGTCAAGTAATCGAACGAAAGTATCGTTATTTTTTAAATAGCACGCTTCTGAGTTTCTTGCCAGGTTTAGTGTGGACCCATTTGTGAGTTCAATTTAATTAAACCTTGTTATAGATAAGTCATTATTACCTGATGAGACAAAGATATGACATAATGTAATAATTAATCATAAATCCTGGAGATAAATTCATAAACATTTGAAGACCACCAGTTTTGTTATTACATTTTGAAGATAAGGCATTGTCTCCATATTTGATATCATTACGAATACAGAAAAGCTTTTTTAATCGCAGGAGAAAACGCATTCATTGTCAGTACTGGCCACTTTGCTGTAGTAAAGTTGTACATCAAGATGGCGGTCTACTTGTTCATACTCAGTTTATTGACCCTTTTCAGCCCCAGCATGACAGATAATTCTATATACTTTCCTCTGGGGAGAAGTTTAATTATATCTTGGAATGTTTACTGTGAGTGATCAGCTCCTTATCTCTCATAACAAAATTACTTAGTTTGTATTGGTACTGCAAGGAGAAAATAGATATTGATCAATTGACTTGGGCTGAAAGGGTCGTAAGAATCATTTGTGAATTCTAATTTATTTCATGATATGTATTAATATGTATTTGCTATATAATTATAATAGTTGAGAGGAAAATTCGGTGCAGGTGGAAAGAGTTCAACGAGTTTTATTGTAATAAAATACTGTAAACAAAAGTTGATTGAAAACATTCAAACTGTTGGCAAAAAGCGAACTGATCAATGTGAGTGTGCATGTAACCGCTGGATCTTGCCCGAGCTTGAAGGCTCATACTTCAACACCGCTACAGTCTGTTTTTCTTACAAACACAAATCTGTTTTTTCTAAAAATTTTAATACAACACGGTTTCGTAACCGGAAATGTTTTGACAGAGCGAGAGTGTAAAGCGCATTCCGGATTTTTCAGGTTTGACAATCACAATTTAGATTACGCGGCTTAGCTAATTAACGATTGTAATCACTACTGAATACTGTCGTGACAAGGCCCTTTTAAATTGACCTAGATATTCGTATATTCTTGGGTTAGTTAGCGGTAGGTAAAGAAAACGACAACATGTATAAACACAAAACATCTCGAGATTTCACTCCATGCGAGAAAATATACTGATACAAAGTCGTTTTTCTTTTCAGAACAGCCACGACTCTGTGACAAGATGTATTTGGAACTACTAGGAGCTTTCAGTCTGTTCTTAATTCACTTCTACAACTTAGGAGTATTTGCTGCACCGCCATCAAGTTTTGTTGTTGGAGAAAGATATCCTAACAAAGCTGAAATTGAAGTATGCGGCAACATTAGAGACGTTATTACACGGAACTCCGAGCGATACAGAAAGATTCTGGTTCGCAATAACAATCCCGAGACGGAATATCTGAACGAAGATTGTCGCCGCATGACCTCCCGTGCAAAGAGCAAGCTGGACGTCTTGGCCACAAAAGTGCGAAACAAATGGAGAGGAGTAAAATTGAAAGTAATACTTGCTTGGACAGATCAAATTTTTGATCGAATTTCTCTACATTATGAAGGTATGTTTTGTGATGTAAGTTTATCACCAAAATAATATTAATGCTGTAGATGTTTTCTACTCCAAGTTTTTTAAAACATTTTTTGACCATTGACTAATGACTGATTGAGTTTTGGTGAGCTTTTCCTTCGTCATCTCCTGTTTAATCCGACATGAAACGAGGTGGTTCTTCGCCAAAAATTGTAACTACGTGATGGCATTGAGTCGACATCAGTCATCAACCTCAAGTTTTGCATGATCACACTCATAAAAATTACTTCAGGTTCAAAATATAATATTCAACTTATTTTAGTTTTCTGCTATCCAATATCGTTCTCTGTTTTATGCGATCTGGGTTAGGTGTGATCCATTGTATATGATAAGTTTCACGGGATAAATATCTCGTAAAATAGAACACATTTTCACGGACTTTTTAGTAATTTCTTTTTCATCATTGGCTGAATCCATCGACATGATTTTAAACTCATTTTTAAACTTGTTTATAGGCAAAGAGTCAGATATACGCTTTTAGTATCGTATCGTATCGTATAAACAACGGCAATGACAACATTTTTGTATTTCTTACATATGTCGGAAAGATGACAAAGAACAAAAACTCACGATCGACATCAGTCAGCAGTGTTAAGTTTTGCATGATCAGACTCATAAAAGTACTTCAAAATTCAATATATAACAAGAACATATAAAATCTGTTCATAACGAAATTTTCTCAATTTTTCTTATCTATTTAGTTTTCTGCTTTCTGGTTTCTTTTTCTATTTTCTACGCTCTTTTTAGTCTTTGATCGAACCGTTTATATTTTCGTTTTAGGCATAAAATCAAGATAGTCTCGTGTCGTACAAACTCCAACAATGACGACAATTTTTAATTCGATCCATTTGTTACAAGTGTCAGAAAGATTACACAGAATAGAATTGAATAAAGGCACAAGAAGATCAGTAGAAATCACAAGGGTGTATCGAGGCTGGACTTCCTGTGTTTACAAATATAATTAATTGACAAATAGCACGGACGCACCGACACGCACAAACAAAAGCGCACGTCGAAACTTACCACCTTTTGATAATAAGATAAAGGTTGAGAAAAGCTAGTAAAGAGGTTGGATATGCCATAATAAGTATTTACTGATCAAAGTAAGAAATAGCTCAGGGTGGTACCTGATTTTTGTTCTAACTTATGTTTCAAGGAATTTCCTGCCTTAAATGACTTAATTGTTGTTTTTAGAAGTATTGTATCTGTAGATATAGTGGAGTTATTTTTTTTTGTCATTACAGCTCAAATATTGATCTTTGATTTTTGTAAATATTGTTTCAGAAACTAGAAACGTTCCGAATGAAAAGTTTACCATTTCGAAAATTTACTTTTGTCAAAACGAAGTGCTTTCGCAAGAATTTTGCTTTTAGCAACGGGTTTTAGCTCTGTCCAGCACTGATCATAGTTAGAAAAATATTTTGTGTCTCTAAACCTACAAGCATTCCTGTGCATTGAAAATAAATAACACTCTAGAAGTCTCCATAATTCTGGCAAGTCGCCATTGCTAAATGGCACACGTAGGAATGGTTCAAATATTTGTTTTTGCTATTGTTAAAGTTAAGTTAGATGATCTAATTTAGGGTCTTCCATGGGTTTTATGCGACAGGCGATATGACCTAAGAAAACTCAGGCCCGTAAGCAGGGGGGGGGGGGAGTTCGTCCGAACCCCCCTCCCCCGTCCTCCTCCCCCGCTTGCGAATGAGGTCCGCTTGGTATTTTACTTTGGGTACTAAATTCTTCTGTAAATTGAATAAAAGGCAGCTTATAAACATGCTCTGAAAGCCTCTAATTTGACTCTGCGAAACTCTCAAAAGAGAAGAAAAGCCATTTCAGAGAACCTTTATTTCAAAATTTTCCGGGGAAGAATGCCCCCGGAGCCACACTAAAAGCCACACTCCAGATGCTTACGGGCCTGGAAATAGGCGATAAACTTCCTGCTAATCAACGGCAAGCGACAGAAGTTTACTGAGAACATTTGATAAAAGCCGACAGCGACATTTCTCTCTCATTGGCTTGTTTTTTATGGCGACATAAATCTTTTTTACGAAGCGAAAAGCGGCGACAGCAGCAACCCCCTTGGAGGGCTTTCTAATGAGTTGTAGGAAATATTTCTAAACGGATACAAAGCTAAAGGCTCAACTGCACCATCCATCAGTCAGTTGTTTCTCAAACAAAGATGAAAAAAGCTTAAATAATATTCCTTCTTCTTTGCCGGGCAGCCTTAAACGAAAATACAAGGTTGCTATGCTTTGTGACTTTGATACCTCCGAGTATCTTTTAGTAAAATTTTCTTCTGAGCAACATGAAACAAATGGTTAAATCTGAATTTTTTTTATTTCCTCAAAAATGCATAAACTGTGATTGGTGAGTATACTAGAACAAAATGAGGCAGTTTCAACGTGTCTTGATTTGATGGATCCGCGATGCCATTCTTCGTAGTTATGTGTGTGTAGTCACGTCAAGGTGTCTACGTATCAATAGTATTAAATATCAAAGCGAAGACATTTTCTCTCCCCTGTATGACCCTCCTTCTCCACGGAAAAAGGCTAGAGGGAAAGAATATGGAAAGAGAAAGAAGCTGGGAATGAGAAGTCAGCCTGACTGACTGTTTGCTTAAACTGACTTTTCTCTTTCATAGCAGCAGTTTTATCACATGTCGCCCACACACTGTTTATTCATTCAGCAACGTCTGTTTGCTGTTACTATTTTTGGCATTTATGAAACTTGTTTGCTGTGTATGAAACAAATTCAAACCTGTTAAAATATTAACTGGCAGTGAGTTTCTATTGAGAGGTGATGCTCTTTGTTTTCCACATAGAAAGCTTTGGATACGGAATTCAAAGTGTATAAATTTTTAAAAATGGCTTTGACTTTTTGTTTTGTATCTTTGAATTTTAACCTTTTGATTTTGATTTTTGAACGGAAACTTTCTAATTATGGGACACGTTTCTCAAAAAATTAAATATTTAACCTCAATAGTAAAAATTTGATTTTATAACTAATAAAAATTGGTTTGAAAAAATAAGAATTTCATTTTCAAAAATATATATGTTGATTTGAACTTCAAGAGTATAAAGAGATATCACATGAATGATTCAGTGTTGCTGTCACAGAGCGCTTCTGCAGCCATTGCTAAAACCGTACGAATTGCAGCCGCATGGGATTTTTTAAAATGTTTTTCGCAACCAAACCAACGTTTGTAGATGCACCTAAAACTTAAATTTCATCCAGTCTGATCTGTAGTATAGAAAAATTGCAATACAACGAAATCAAGAACCTTAAATTGCTACGCTTATCCAAAATTTAAAAAAAGAATCAGCAATGGTACCAGTTATCCAGGGATGTAATGAGCGTTATTGCTATTACTATTACTATTACTATTTTTATTACTATTATTAATATTACTGATTATTATTATTATTATTATTATTATTATTATTATTATTATTATTATTATTATTATTGTATAATTCGGAAAATTTTATGGTGTTAGTGTTCATTTCACCTTTTCCACTCAAAACTTTATGAATAACCAGGTCCAAGTCAGTTTTTACTCATTCATATGAGCTGTACAGTTGTGTAGGGCGTCAAAGGGTGGGGTTTTTGAGACGCTTTTGCAGTTTAAAATGGGGTATAGATTTTGGTCTGGAGCTGAGTATCGTTTTGGACAAATTTATTTTTAATTTTTTGTTCTTGCCTTTTTTTTGTTTGTTTTTGGAGGAAACTTGGTTGTGCTGTATGGCACATTCAGCACTAAGGACTCTGTCTGAAAGTGGATTATAAATCTGAAATTGGGTGGGGAGTTCCGCATACTTTGGTTTGAAAACGGATAAAGGTTTCACATAGCAAGACGCACAGCCTCACCAAAATGTTTTACAAGTAC
>JANSTQ010085436.1:0-14588 GCA_026167885.1 Bergia puertoricense
TGTACTTGACCCGATGAAAAAGTTACGGAGTCGATGTCAAGGCTTTGAACTTGGCGGAAAGGTTCTCGTCGACTCGATGGAAATGTTCTCGAGTCGTCAAAAAAGTTTTCAACCACTTTTGTCCAGTTTGGCGTTCCATACTTAAGTACGTTTTGTTGTAGACTTGCCACAAGTCGACTCACAAGTCACACAAGGCTTCGAGTCTCTCTCGCGCCTTCGGCGCTCGTATTTTATCAGTCTTTCCTTGAAAAATTTATCTCGTGTGACTTGTGAGTCGACTTGAGCAAGTCTAGTTTTCAGTTGACCAAAACATTTTTTAAACGGTCTTGAGCGCTTTTGCAACAACTTTTTGAACATGTAATTGATATTTTTCAATATTTTGAACGGTCAGAAACGAGACATGTCCGGGGTAAAATCTCTTTGGCCAGTCAGAATGACCCGCCACCTTCCAAAAATTATTTTGAGCCCTGTCTCAAGAGAAAATATATTTAATTACTCTACATTCAGTGATTACGGAATATATCTTACGCGTTATAAATATATATACTATATATAATGAGACTTACAGTCTATATATATGATCAGTCAAGTCTGCAAAAGTTTGATGCATTTTTTAAAACTCTTCAGTTAATATCTGATCAGTCAAGTCTACAAACGTTTGACGCATTTTTTAAAGCCAATTTAGGGATGGAATATTAGGTTGTTGCTACTAGCAGTGCAGGGAAACTTTTTGGAAGCCTGTTATAGTCTTTGCACGATATTTGTACTCTGCTTATTTCGGCTTTAAAAATTCATGTTTTATAAGGAACATATCTTAATCAGAATAAAATATAATTATAAACTGGGTTTTTTTGCAACAACTTGATCTTAAACCAAGGCAATCAAGCAATTCATTCTTAATGCCATCGCATAATATGACTCAGTAGTTATATCAAATTAACCTGCAATAAGGAAAAAAAACGAACAAAAGTAAACACTTTGGTTGAAAATCCTTCTGTTCGACGTGAAAGAAGTGCATGGAGTAACCTCGTCCCCAGGGCTTTTCCCCAGCGGGCACCTCCATTTTGCTCGGGAAAGACCCTGGGAACGAGGTTGTGCATGGAGCTCAGATAGTAGCCTGCGTAGCTCGGCGTTCTGGTCAGTCGAGAAGGGAAAAACGAGAGGCGAAGCCGCGATATCGAGCGGAAGCGAGCGAGTCGGCGAAGCGTTCTCTCGCTTCCGCTCGATATCGCGGCTTCGCCGCTCGTTTTTCCCTTCTCGACTGACCAGAACGCCGAGCTACGCGGGCTACTCAGATAGGGTTTATATCTGTTGTACGTTGGTACGAAAGAGGAAAACCGGCTGAATTGTTCAATAGCAGGCTATTTCGGCTTTTTTGTCAAACTCTCTAGTGTCTGAAAGCCCTGAAAAATCTGACCAAACTTGCTTATACACAACTATTTTGAATTCGCAAACCCGAATAACACGCATAAAGACTCTAACTTCATTGTCCAGTTTGTTTGTCGCTGGGCAAAAAACACGTGTCAACGATTTTCTAAACTGTTTCAACAACATCTATTAAAGATGCTGCGTTTTTCACTATTCAAAGACAACCAATAATCAATTTTTGTCTTTTTTCCATGTTTTGTTAATTAAATTACGAATTAACACTTAAAGTTTTTTTTCTTTCAGTGTCCGTGCGCAATGAGCGAATCAAAAGAAATTACATTTGTAAGTAGGAAAAATTACGTTACAGCAGACTTATAAGACATACATTTGCAGGCAAGTTGTTATGCAATTTATACACATTTCAACAGTTATTGAGTTTTGAGATTTGTGTCAATAGCCCTTATTCATGATAACGTTTTTTGGGCATCAAAGTGAGGCTTGGTGGTGAAGTGCTTTGTGCGGTCGCGGGAGTCTCGATTGTGAGGCATCGCTACAGAAGAAAAAACTTTCAAAATAGTCGAAAAATATACAAACTCCAACATCATGAATAAGGGCTATCGCAGCTGAATCATGTTTTTATTGGCAGTTTATGAGTACAGACGTTGAAGAGAATCCAGGACCGACTGGTATTTGCTTGGGTAAATTTATATCTGAACCATTTGTGTTTCTATTCACTTGACCCGTAAGCAGTTTTCTAATTCGAAATTCTGTTTTCATTACTACCGTATATCCCTTTCCTCTCATGTGCATTTACCAATAACCATACCGGCTTTACTTATTTTGCAGAGCTGATCGTGCACAGAAATAATTGCATTTTTTTTAAAATCAAACTTGTTTTTAAAAAAGGAAAGTATGGATCCGACAGGCCAAGAGAATTTCACACATCATATGTCGCGTTTGAGGCTGAACGGGTCAACACCTACTATGAAAATGAAGTTTTTCGAAATTTCCTTTACTGTTTTGTGAGAACAGATATAACACCATCTGTGAGAATACGAGTGGCTTTACTTCCATTGTCATTGCTGTAATAAAATACCCAGAATACTTCTCAATTCTTCGTACAATTCTAGTGTTACTCTTGAGATAATTTATTTTAATAACACAAAAATCAATTTTATGCTGACGTTGCTGCAATCAGAACTACAATTAGGTCTACTATAGGAAACCTTATTTTATTAGAACTGCTGAACTATGGAACTCATTGCCATCTGAAATTTAGCCCTATACTTCACTTAATCCGTTTAAGACCAGCCTTTTTAATACAGTGGAACCTCGATTTAACGAAGTACTGATTAAATTTGTCTGTAGATCTCAATTGTTCTGGTAGGTCGTTCCATTCATTGATCAAGTTATTGCCCCCACACTCCCTTTGCCGTTTAAAGTCCGCAGTTTGTTTTTCTTCTCGTGTTAAAGTTACGTATGTCTCATCCAAAAATCATCTAAACATGTGATGGCATTTCGTTTTCACAAGTGAATCGAAGCCCCACATACAAATGGACTTTTTGTCGGAAGACACCCGATATTGAGTTGTCGCAGTTAAACTTGTCGGGCCGGTAATTTTCCACTCCCCAGTTGGTTTTTCGTCGGGAGACAGTTTTTGTTACTCGTGGCTGCGTTCTTGATACTTGATTTTTATTGGCTGATCGCATGCGAATCGCGTTCCACTTCACACTAACAGACTATTTATCACCCGATGTTTTGCTATAAAATGCACTCCAGCAAAACATCTTCTCAGATAGCTGTCGAGAACTATACTCAACAATAGCCGATTGATTGACTCCAAACTGTCAGCGACAAAAATCGGAGGTCTCCCGACAAAAAATTGTCGATGTGTTTGAAGCATCCGGATTTGGAGGCGTCTTCTTGGGTAAAATATTTAAAAGCTCGATCTTGCTGGGGCGAAGATCACAACCGAGAGAGTTTGTGTAATCAGGGCATGAAAAATTCTATATACCCAATACTATGAAGTGGCAAAACCAGCCTTCTTCAGGGACAAGTTTATATTTAAGCATAAAAAATTGAGAGAAGGTGCGAAAGGTAAGACTGTACTGTCAAATTTGTTTAGTACACGAGATGCTTTTTATAAGACCGCTTAAAATCAAATCTCAACGTGCAGTCAGATTCCATTCGTGCGAAAGTATTTGTATAATCTTATCTTTCGCTCCTTCTCGCAATATGTTAATTTCTTGCGATGAAACTGCTTATATATTTAATTTTCTGTACACTATTACCTTAACAATGGCGTCAGTATGACACTGAAACGTCGGTTTTTATCTTTAATTTTCACTTGTTTATGTATTAGCAAGCCTTTATTGATAAAAAAGAATATATCTTTAATTTACCAACGGACCATACCACAACACGTTGGAACCAAAAACATCATAGTTACGTTAACACTTAAGTCGTAAACGAGGCAATTTAAAAAAAGTCGATTCAGAAGAACAAAAACAAATTTTTTTTCTATTTTCTCCTCAAAGTGATTAATAAAATGTCTGGTTTGGGGAACATGAAGAGTGATCATTCACTTTTAAAACGCTCTATATAAACAGTATAATTAAATATATTTTGAAATCACTGGTGATTGAACTTCCTGTCATGCAATTTAGATTTCAAATCATACTTGTGCTCGCGCTGCGCGCTCGTTCAATTTTATCATCACGCGTATGATTTCAGACCAAATTGCACTCCACTCATTTCAATTACCATTATAAATTATCCCCAATTCATTAATATGAAGTACACAAAGACAAATAATAAGAATTTAGCATTTCAACATTTTAGAGCAAAAGGGTAAAAATATATGCAAATGAGTTAATCCAATATTTTGACGATTTTTCACGAACGAAAAGACATAAATGATAATCCAAAGACTTCCGAAGTATCTTCCTCGTTCCTACAGACACCTGCAGGATGTTGTCGCATACTCAAAGAAGAGAAAGTTATTTTTCACGTTTAGGTAATTTTCCGCAGTTTTCCCTGTCAGTATAAGAACTCGCGTCAGTTTTTCCCTGCGTTGGACCAATGAGTCAATTTAGTCTTCGCCGTTTCCATAGCATTAAAAATATTTCAGAGAAAAATCATATAAGCGGTTTCTGAAGACTTCGTGAAAATTTTCAATAGTTATTGAACTATTTCTGATCACTTCTCGTTGTTTTACGAACTCTGATGAAGTAATTCTGGATGTTTCGCGAAATATTTAATTGCATTTTTTTCGGTGTAGTTCGCGCATCATAGTGTTGCTATGCAACAACGTCAAACAATTTCTCGAAACTCCTAATTATGGCCACATTGTAAATGTTTTTGTTTTCAGGTGAATACAGCCAGGCTTTATCCCATATATGGTTGCATTATTCTAGAGCCTTTTGTAATTATCAGGGCCATATCATAACTTTAAAACATTGGCATATGTAATTGGCTTTAAAATGCATTTGCGATGATCTACAAATCTAGCATATACTCTTGCTCATCAAATGTATCTCAAAATCTGTACTCTTTCGAAAGTTGGCTGGTCGCTTGTGAGCATTATCAGTAATTGCGATATTTGTGGAAACGAAATAGGCAATATATCGTACAATATATCATGCAATACACGAAATATATTACAACCAGTCCGCCGGAACTAAGCGACGTCATCATGCGTATTAAAATATTCTAGAAAACACTTTTTCATTCGGTTCTCTTCACACAAGAGTAATGTCATTTAGTTCAAACAAACAGGAGAAGCGAGAGGCATGGACGCACAGCAAGATATCTCCATTTTTGCCAGAATAACTGAAATGGCTTTGGCACTTCTAAGACCAAACAATGCTCTTGACGTTGATCAAAACCTCACGTCGTGCTTGAGAAGCAAAAACAAAACAAAGAAATATTTGGAATGGAACACAAACCCTCAGCATTTAAAAAAGACCGTGCACTGGTCACCCAGCTTGGAGGAAGTACTTGTGTATCAATGCGAAAGAGAAGAGAAACAGCGTACCCCAAAACTGTCAAGGAATTGTCCATCTAGACATGGAAAAAATGCACCGCTGCAAAAAGACATGCAAAGACTCCTAAATTTGAAAAAACCATTGTTTACATCTTCAAACGACAGCTTTGAACCAACTGGCAATTGTAAAAATATTACCAAAACACATATGGATGGATCAAATGCAATTTTCTCAGAATCTAAAGTGACTTACAATAACCTGAGCAATAATATTTCAAACGTAATATATCCCAATACGTGTAAGGATAACATCGAGACTATTATTCGGCCGGACGGAAGCAAGTTCGTTGTTCTTCGAATGGATCCGTATGAGAACAAGCCTTGGGACTTTGAAGATCAACCAGATTTTTGGGAAATTGGAAATAACGAGCTCACGGATGAGTTCTGAAAGAAACTGAAGTGGAAGGGAGTTTATCATTCTGCAAGATCGACGTATAGTAACCAACATTGCCATTTGCATTAACGCATTTCTACAACTGACATGCATTGTCGTTCACAAAGCGAACTCACTTTTACGCTAAAAACGTTTGCTTACAGATTTGGCGCTCGTTGAATTGACCCCAGCTTCGGCAATAATTAGGTCAAGGAAATATCAACAACTGAAAGCCAAGACCGCAAAAACAAGTGCTATGACGCACTTTAACCTAAAAGTGAAGGCCATGATTGTTGCAAACGAAGCTGTTAGGAAAATTTGAATATGCACCGACGCGTGGTGATGTTCAAATAAACTTTTATAAGGATTGAGAACAGGTGCCTCAGTTATTTCAAACTAATAGTTCTCTCGCAGTACTGCTTTTTAACCACAAGCAAATACTGGTTTAGAAAATTTGGGCGATTTTTGTTTTATAGAATTTTATTTCCATCGAATGTATCAAGAAGAACAACTGTATGGAGGCAAGTCTCAAATTCAAAATGTATATTAAAATACGAAACACCTGTTTGCGACTCGAAAAACCAGAATCGTTTCTGCGCTTTTTTCCGTATTTTTTAAAAAGAAACACAGAGAGGCACAAAATGAGGATAAGAAAATCTGGAAATGTAAACATTGAGGGACACAGTTGTATTTATTGAATTAAAATCTTCAAACCAAACGCAACTGCTCAACAGTTATGCAAATTATCTTTATATTTTAGATAGTTACTCGGCGTGCAAGTTAGGGGTTTAAAACCACTAGAACAGGCACTTGACTCGACAACGATTGATGATTTTTCAATTATTTTTTCAGTAGCTGTAAACTCGAGTTTAGTGGCTTTGTAACAGCTTTGCAGAGCGGAAACAATAATTAATTCAGTTTAAAACACCCACATGCGTGCATGTAGCGTCGCGATATGAGCTATGACTCATAAAACTTAAATCCAATTTCACCGTTTCAGTACATTAAACTTTAATCGTTTAAAATAGCTTATAATTAAAAATTAATTCATATGGCTATGTTCAACTGTCAAAAGTGTTTGCGACCAACACAAAAAGGACTCAAAGACAAATCACTCACAAACAAGAGTTTACGGCTTTTTATACAAAACAAGCAAGGTTTCACAAAGGGCTCTGTTCTTTCTCTCTACTTTGCATCTTTCAAGAAAGAGATGCAAACTAAAATAAAACAAAAGAAAACTGAAAAAAAGATGAAGAAAAAAGTGTTTATGATTCCTTGAAACAACTGAGTAGGAAACGTGAAAATTTATGTAAAAATAATTAGAGAAGCCGATCAGAACCAGGCTGGGGTTAAGGTTTAGAGTTGGACAAATGACTTAAAAGCAAGGAGACACTTTGAGTCAATTGCAAGGGTGATGCAGTAATGAAAGCATACAGTGGTGTTGAAGTCAGATCTAGTCAGTTGAAATCTGACTGTCACCCAGAGCATGAAAATGGTTTTGGCTGTTATGATGAATACTGACTATCACACTTGCAAAGGTCGACACCCACCTGGATCTGTACCTGGGTTATTAAAAACTGTCTAACCTCAGTACTGAGGTATGAAGGGCGGGGAATTATGGTCCCAACACACTACAGATACTTGTATTCTTTGCATTAAAAAACGTCTGTGCCCAGCCCCTGCCACGTTCAATTAGAAAACCTACGGCAAAAATTCTTTGTTGTGTCCCGCTTCCATGCTGCCCTTCTGCTCAGAAGCAACTTCTTTTTACAGAAATAAATTTTACATGGTCTAACGTGTAGTGTTAAATAATTGGAAAACTTACTTACAACAGTGAAAAGGATCGCAATTGTGCCGCAACCGTTTCATAAATTTCTAATAAGTCCTGAACAAATCAGTGACACCTGTTTCAAACGTCGTGCTACAGTCGAATTTGATTCAGTCAACTTAATTGAAGCCGTTAAACTCTGCAGCAAATGTTCATCTAAAACAAATTGAAAAAGTCGAATAAACTTAACTTATCGAAGGTGATTTAAAAATTGTACGAAACAAACTCTTCAGACTTCTATTGTTCGTTTTGAACGTGGATTTGCGGCAAAGTTTAACGGCCTTAATTAAGTTCGACTGAATTAAATTCGACTGTAGCACGACATTGAAACAGGCCTGGCTTACCTAGAAAGCATTAGCAATGACTACATTTTTCTAATTATTGGCACTTAATTCTAGTCACGTCAGTATTTGCACCACTTTAAACGGTGCCTGGAAAACGGCAGATGTAAAAACACGTTTCCGTTTGGCTGGTCTGCAAGCCAGGCATAGATAAATATATATAAACAAATAATTCTATATCTTAATCTGGCTGGTCAAACGCAGGGCTTTTTTAAAACCTCCCTTAATACTGAAGAAACGATAAACGGAGATGATTTGGACGTACCAATTGTTTAAAAGAATTCGCAACTGATTTCGCATAAAACATCGAAGTTTCATAGCCTGATAACTTTTCACTCTCCAGACTGTCAAACGATCATTTTCTAAGTTCTCATTGCTTGTCGCCATGCTCAATAAGTAACAGGCTGAGAGAGTTTTGTATTTCATCTCAGAAAGTTTAGAGTGGATGATCAACTTCCAAATTCTCAAAACTGATGAACTTATTTTGTACCGATACTGTAAGGAGAAGATGTGTGTTGATAGACTTGATGGAAGTTCCAACACGGTTAATATAATAGAATAAGCTGAACATTTAAAAATGTGTTTGCACAACTTCTCAGGCGAAACGAAGATTACGGTAAGAACTTGAAAAGTAAAAATTACTGTATTTGTCAACATGCCATGCAGTGTGCCAAATGGCAAAAATACGCAGTTACACTAGTCTGCAATAGGCAGACTGTTCCTGTAAAACAACACATTCAGTATATTAGAATCGCCTATTTGAATGAGCCACGCTTAGAAGATATCGCCTGAGGCTGAGGCGTTTGTTGACACAAAATCAACACCTTTCTTTCTGGTCTTATCTTTATACATAGATGAATACATTGCAGCAACAGTCACGCAAAGATGTTGGACTGAAAAAGCTAAGGTTGGAAAAAATCACCGTGGCACGAAACAGACAGCACACAGTTGAAAATTGAAAGGATGCCGAGTAACACAACATGTACATTTCTCATTCCGTGACTTGTTTAAGTATGCACAAAACCTGGAGATCGGGACTAGCAAGTTATTCGTGAGATAACCCGTGTACATTTTGGACATTGTATGTTAATTGTCCGTTCAACCTCATCCACATCGCCTACACAGTTGAAACAAAAAACAACATTCAAACAAACTACAATGTAAAGCTTGAAAACTAGTGCCGACTGCACAAAACTATACCTTTGACTCAGTCGATCTGTAGTTCCATTATGGTTTGGGGAGACTGGTTTGAAAAAAAAGAAGTAAGTTTAGCTAGTTTTGCAGGAATGACGTTACTGGGGTCTTTGCTTCAACTGATGCCAACAACAATGAATAATCTGGCAAACACTTCAACTTAATGAAGGGCGTACCATAACACGGATCATAAAAATGCAAATTAACAGCCGAACAACAGTTTGAGAGATTGGCAGATAGTGCTCGTAGCTTTCAAGAGCTTTTTAGCACGAAATGGAAGCACAACGAGAAGACTCTCTCTTCTCGAGAATTTCTACTGATCTACCCATCGGCTTGGGTGTGCTAAACCTCAACCAGAACTTCACCAATCGGCCCCTCTCTCCATGTTTGAAAACTAAAAGCAACTCCACGAACTATTGGGAATGGGATTCGAATTCAAAACAAAGTAAAAAGACAGTGAGATGGTCGCAGATTTTGGAAGAAATCGTTTTCTTTCAACGAGATCTAGAAGCTGAATCACGCGAAGACACGTGTTTTCCAACAAACTCTGTGAAGACTGACCAAAGTACCGACTCGACTGTACAGAAGGACTTAGAAAGACTGATAAACCTCAAGAACTCGCTGTTTATGTCTTGAAACAACATTTTTGAGTTTTAAAACTTCACAGTGTTTACAGCCAGGGCTAATACGGCAATTCCGCAAAGTGAAACGAATTCATGGCTTGGACTCGGCGTGCAGTACCTGATAAAGTAAAGCCGCACCGGGAACTGTAAAGAGTTTAAATTTATGAGGTGTATCACTATGGCACGGTGGATAACATAGTGGCCGTCGGAACAAATAAAATCCTTAACATGGTCAGAAAACAACTATGAGAACAGAGATTTCTATCAGAACAGTCGGTCCAGGCGTCAGCTGGACCAATCATCTATTTGTATGCAACTTATATGAACTGACGGCGTGGCCTAGAAAGTGATGATGGCTAGATTCGACTAAAAACCTGAGCTGGCAAGTTTACATTTAGACTGTTCATGGTGACTTCTACAATGAACGTAAAGAGTTGGAAAATAAGTCTTAACTTTCAAAAGCGCCGGTAAAAGTTGCTGCCAGTTTGTGGCAGGAGCTCAATTGGTCAACTACCTTATAAACTAAACAGAACAGCTGAACTTTCAACTCAAACAGAAGTTAGTGAATAATAAAAAGTAGAGAAGCAGTGGGTTTTATGGAATTTTGGTACTGACACCGACTAGTTTAATTTGGAATTTGAATAAAAGCCTCTCAAAATTATAATCTATGTATATGATACGGCACGTACTACGGACTTGCTCTTGTTAATCACAATGATGGTTTGCGCTTATGAGCCAATATTCAACAACGGTTTAAGAGTGCATACGTCGGAAGCTCTTAAAGGCCTTTAAAGCTTTTGGAGTGTTGATTTTTGGTTTGAGCGTTGGTGTCACAAAATCATAAATCGTAAAATCATAAAAGCAACGAGGACTACTCTCATAATTCTGTCATTAGCGTTGTATTTACCGAAATACACCACAGTGCAAAGAAAAAAAAGACGCGCGTGATCAGACAGTCCTTGAACAGTTCCGATCTACGAGTGAACCGATATTCTCCTGTATTGTAAACGAGCAAAGTCGGGTCTTAGTAGCGGCGCAAAATAATGTTAATTAGTCTGATATCAATACGAGAGAGATCGAGTAAATATCAAACAAAACCAGAAACAAAAAAGAAAAATTGAGAAAACGCTAAAACAAACAAAGTGAAAAGTAAGGAAACGATGTTTCTGTTACATTTCTATTCCAACTCCTCCTTATTTCATCCCTTTTCTGTTCCCTATCTTTCTAGGATTAAATACTCCTTGATTTTCTTTCCAATCCGAAACTGTGAACAGCCCTAAAAGTTACATCTTAACTCGTAAAGAAAAATGGAAACTACATGACCTCTTGAAATATCTGTAGCTGACCATAATCTCACAAAGATTTAAATTTATTTTTGTGGTAGGAAAACCAAGAGAGCGCGAAGCTTGCCAACACGGGACTTGTAGTTTATGACATGTCATTAAAAGATTAATGATCACTGAAATCCACAGGAAAGCGAGAGGTATTCATTTCAGCGGTGTGTTAAAATTTAAAGAGGAACAACTATTTCACTGAACTCTCACACAAACTACTGTTTTTGAGGTCTCGCAGAATCAAAGTTTCCGAAATCAAATAAAAAAGACATACTGTTAAAAACGTGAAAAATGTTATTGCGATAAAATAGCAGTTGGCACGCAGGAGTATTGTTATTGTATGCTATAAATAATTAGGAAGACCTCTAGAATAACAAGCAGTTGGCTCTGTAACTTGGTCAGCCCTCTGACCGGTGACATTGCGCATGCATACATGAATTTAGATTTCTCATTTATTTTACAGTTTTCTTCTCCTGGAAATCAGTCTTGCGTGATGGAACTTCCCTTTGTAGGGTCCGGTTGTTCAAAGAGCAAGTTACTTTATCCAATGGAAAAATCTCTATTTAGCCGATAAAAATTACAAATTCTTATTTTTTTGGTTGGTCAACAAGCAAATTTTACCCGCTGGATATAAAGTTATCCAGCCTTTGCACAACCCGCCCAGGAAGACAGATTTGAAATAAAGTTTTGAATTTAGGAAAGGCTTCTATTGTCCCAACTCTATCAACCAATTTTCGACATGTTGTCCTCGCGCTTTCAAAAGCGCTTCAATTTGCGCAAGCGCGTAAACGGATAGCTACAGGAAGTTATACAGGGTTATAATCTGCGGATCTTCTGAAATGCCTTGACATTAGCCTGCGTAGCAAGCGCCAAAGGGAAGGGAAGTGGGGGGGAAAGGGGGAAGAGAGAGAGAGAGAGAGAGAGAGAGAGAGAGAGAGAGAGAGAGAGAGAGAGAGAGAGAGAGAGAGAGAGAGAGAGAGGATAGGATTTGTGCAGAAAGAATGACCACAAAAAATGGCCACGCTTCCCGTTACCTCACTAGCTCTACTACTGTTAAAACTTTCAAGCATGCAGTAAATAGTCAAGGCAAAAATTAAGAATGAATTACTAACCAAAAAAAGGCGGGGGAGGAGAAAGAAAAATGGAAGAGGGAGGGCCCCCTCCTATTCTTTTCATCCCTTTTTCTTCACCTTTCCCCTTTCCTTTTCTTTTATCGCTTGCTACGCAGGCTACCTTGACATTTTTTAAGATGACTCAAGCCATGACCATGTGAGTCAGCACGATCAGACTTCGGTAACGATGTGGCTGGGCAAAGGTGGATACAAAGAGCACCTCTTTTTTGGCCCTGAGTCAGTTTTAGATCCCCAATTTTTCCAGCGTAACATGTAGGATCTACAAAACGTCAGTCCTATCGTGACTGGGAAGAAAAATAAGCACCCCCCCCCCCCCAGACTTCAACTTTAACTGATACCCAGTCCCCCTCGTCCAGGTCCACTCGACAAAAGTCCATTGATTTGCGCATAGTATCGTTGAAAGTTTGACTCGCAGATCGACAGATTTAGAATGGAAAATGTACTTACAACAGAGCAGCAACCAAGCAATGATTTTTTTCGAGGAATCGTTGCAAAACTGAACGAATATCGCAAGCAGAGTAGGCTGTTTGATGTCAAAGTGGTGGTGGAAGGCCGTGATTTTCCCGCACATCGTGGAGTGTTAGCAGCAAACAGTGGTTTCTTTGAGGGACTGTTTTCCACTTGCAAGGAGGAGAAAACGAAAGACATCGTCCAAATCACACAGCTGAAGGCTTCTGTCTTTGAAAAGTTGTTGGATTACATGTACACGGGTAAGTATCTCCATTGCAACACCTCCAAGAGAACAGCAAGATTGTAAACAATGAACGCTTGTATGATTTCTGGACTCACTGTCATGTCCCCAGGGAGGAGCCCCTCCAAAAAAAAAGGGGGGGGGGGTGAAACGGCTGTCGCTTTTCGCTTCGTAAAAATGAAAAATTTCGCTTTCAAAAAACAAGCCAATGAAAGACAAATTTAGCTGTTGGTTTTTCCAATTGTTCTCAGTAAACTCGTGTCATTTATCGTTGATTATCAGGAAGTTTGTCAACTATTTCTTTAATAGGCCATGTCACCTGTCACCTGTCACATGAAACCCTTGGAAGGCCCCAGGGACATGGAAAGGAATTGAGTTTGCAGATTATGGAACCACATTGAAGAAAAGGGGGGAGGGGGAGTGCGGGGTACTTTTATTCTGAATGTTTTGTATTTGATCTGATGAATTACGGTTTTTTGCGTCACTGCCAGGCCCCAAGGGGGTACGTAACTAAATTTTGGCCAATCAGTCAACATACAGACTTTATTGATTAACCCTTTAAAGGGATCCTCGGCTGCTTCAACAAGTTGCAGCGAAAATGCTGTTTGAACATTCCTTAGGTCTGTTGCATAACAGGAAAAACAATGCTTTGTTCTGTAAGTCCACAAATCAAGAATTTCCTCATATCACCATCTTGAAAGGTGATGTGTTACGGTTGCAGTACTCAGGCTCCACTCTTGTCTGAAACAATGTTACAGATTGACAGGGGCCTGGCACTGCAATCATAACATGTCACATGGTGGTGCCGCAAAATTCAAAAGTAAAAAATCGCCTCAAAAAGTCTTGATTTGTGGACTTACAGATCAAATCATTGTTTTTTTCTGCTATGCAGCAGGCCCAAGCAATGTTCAAAGAGGATTTTCTGCTCAACTTGTTGAAAAAGCAAAGGATCCCTTTCAGTCCCAGCCAATCTACTAAGTAAACCTCTATCTTCTCCTATCATCATCCACTCAAAACAAGTTGTTTGGTTGTGAGATTAAAGGAGTTTATAAAGGAGTAAGATGAAAAGCAAAGTTCTCCCACTTTTTTAAAAAAGGAATGCAAGGAGTGTGTCAGTAATGATCGAAGAGCTCGGGTGGCAGCCACTTTTCAAAGCAAGAAAAAGAAACAGGTTGACTTTGATGTACAAACTTCTCAACGGGCTAACCATCATCAAAGTGACTGATTACACTACTTTATCTCAGTCTAAAATGAGAAAGAATCCTCCCCTGAAACACTATAGTCTATGCACAGAACTCTTTAATAAGCAATCGTTCTTCCCAAGAACCATTCCTAAATGGAATGCCCTCTCAGCAGAAGCCATTTTGTCTGGCAGTCTAGAGAAATTTCAGTCACTGATCCATGTATAAATTATTCTTGCTTACACATTCGACTAGTTGATTATCATTAACAACTCCCAATTTATATTTACTTACTAATTATAAAAGTATTTAGCTATATGTTATTGCATATTTATTTATATTAGGACTGGAAAGAACCTTCGTTCATTCGCGTTGCCTTCAAAGATTTTTGTCAACCTTTGAACCTTCGTTTCTTTGGTCAGTAGTTTTAAATTTATACAAAACAACGGCATATTTCAACAAAAATGCCCTAATTTC
>JANSTQ010085547.1:0-18660 GCA_026167885.1 Bergia puertoricense
TTCAGCCAAGCGTTGCTATGGCAATTTTGTAATTTCACATGTGAAATTACAAATTACCGCTGAAATTTCGCGTCAGAATTAAGGAGTAATTTGTCATCCATGGTATTACAATGAAAACTGCGCGCTTTGGTCAGCAGTCAAGTTTTTATATTAACTTTGGCCTTTTACATCAAACCATTAACTTATACAGTCGGATAAAATTCAAGTGAGATTTACAAATAGTATTCATTTACTTTATTTGCAAATTTTATTAGTAGATAACTCAAGCAACACCAAGACCTTCAGTTACCTGAACAGCCGGCGATATCGACCACGCCCATCTCTCGGAGAAATCCTCCCTTCCCCCATATCCAGTGAGTTGGGAAACATGTGGTCAGCGTGCTCACAAACGAATACAGCATATAGGCACGTAGATTTGTACGCTCTGCCATCGCTCCAGAAACGATCGTGGTCGCAGTAGAGGCAAGCGCCATTTGAAAGAAATACATGGCGTATATCCGCCCTTCATCTACGGGAACCTTGGACAATAAAACAATTAGATTTAAAATCATAAAAGTAACTATTAGACTCGGTGGACTTAAGACATTGGATTCCAAGTGAATCTTGTCTCGCATGTCAGTGTGCCCAAAGATAGATCTAACCGCTAATAGTTTAGTTGCGTTATAAATGTTTAAAATTTGAAAAGCTGCATCAAAAGATCAAAATAAACTGATTGCTGTTTTTATAAAGATGTGATAATTGACTTACTTCAGTCATAAAGTACCCTACTCCTGTGAACGCGTTCGTACCAGTGTCGACACCGAAACTGAGCCCAAAGCCAACGAGCCAAAAGGAAAAGCCACTGAATATGATGTCGATAGCTTTTTTTACCATAATGTTAGTCTCATTCTTTACTGTCACCATACCTGGGAGTTGAGCACATTATAAACTAGTAAAATGGTCAATGTAGGCAAACAAGATATCTAAGGAAAGTTTATTTAATAGGCTTTGGTAAGTATATAAAACAAAAGTTATGTCATAAACAGATGGGTTACAACTAATAACTTAAACTAAAATAAATAAAACTAGTGCAACAAGAGTTAACGTTTCTTGGTTGTTCATATTTGTTCTAAATTTTTTCCCTCGATAACCTTGATTACTTCCTAAAAAGTAAACTAAAAGTAATTAGACAAAAAGCAAAGACGGTTTGTATATCGTAACTTAATTTCTAGGTGATTGGAAAAAGAACTGAAATGGTATTTGTTTATTGTATAAACTTCATTGTATAGCTTAGTTAAATAATAGTAACTACAACGAAAGTCTGGAAAGGGCTCAACAAAACAGCTTCATTGGCTTTTTCCTGAGACAGACAGATAGATTTCTCTATTTACTCTCGGGCTGATGAGACCTGCAAGGCGTCTAGCAATTACAAGATTGCAAAGTCAAACTTTTTAACAAATTACTAAAATAACATGATGGTTTTATTTTTGTTGTTTAAAAAACTCAAACACGTTAACAAATTACTATAACAAAAATAATGGCTAATACTCAAATTAGAAAGCCAGGCTATGAAATGCTGTGCAAAAGCCCCTTACAATTATATCAAAAATTTGACATGTATATATCTTACTAGAAAGATAAGGAATTAAAAAGTGCTTGCAATACAAGATGGTAAAAAATATTCCATCTAATCTATATCACAAAAGTTCACCAACCTTGTTGTTCTTCAGTCAGTTTATATTTAATTATAAAAGCAATATTTTAGCAACTGACCGAACAAGTATTTTACAATTCTATGTATGGAATAGAGTTTCCCAAATGATTAAACCTGGGTACAACGTACCGGATTCTATCAGTCCGAATCCCGACTGCATGGTGAATATGATGAAAGCGCTTGTGAGAATCCACGTAGCATCTCCAAATGATACGTTCTGCTCGGTGTACAGCAGCCCAGCTTGCCCCACTAGTTCTGTTCGACTTTGTGCTACTGTCGTGTTCAGCATATCGGTTCTGTGTACGCTGTGTTTTTGTTTTCTATTTTATCAAGGGTACGAATTTTCGCTATTCCGTGATGTATACAGGTAGTTTAAAGTAGCCTGAAGCTTCGAACCATGTCGAACAACAAGAGTTGTGTATAAGCTAAACTAAACCGATAATTTTTTTATTTATGTGGAACTTGTTTATTTAAATGGATATTGACATACAGGAACAACCTATATGCACTCCTGGAAGAACAACAATTTATTTTGCGTCTGGCTGTTATGCATCATACGAGGACATGGAGAATGAACCAATAAAACTCTGTTGGACTTTGTGCTACTGTCGCGTTCAGCATATCGGTTCTGTGTACGCTGTGTTTTTGTTCTTTATTTTATCAAGGGTACGAATTTTCGCTATTCCGTGATGTATACAGGTAGTTTAAAGTAGCCTGAAGCTTCGAACCATGTCGAACAACAAGAGTTGTGTATAAGCTAAACTAAACCGATAATTTTTTTATTTATGTGGAACTTGTTTATTTAAATGGATATTGACATACAGGAACAACCTATATGCACTCCTGGAAGAACAACAATTTATTTTGCGTCTGGCTGTTATGCATCATACGAGGACATGGAGAATGAACCAATAAAACTCTGTTGGACTTTGTGCTACTGTCGCGTTCAGCATATCGGTTCTGTGTACGCTGTGTTTTTGTTCTTTATTTTATCAAGGGTACGAATCTTCGCTATTCCGTGGTATATACAGGTAGTTTAAAGTAACCTGAAGCTTCGAACCATGTCGAACAACAAGAGTTGTGTATAAGCTAAACTAAACTGATAATTTTTTTATTTATGTGGAACTTGTTTATTTAAATGGATATTGACATACAGGAACAACCTATGCACTCCTGGAAGAACAACAATTTATTTTGCGTCTGGCTGTTATGCATCATGCGAGGACATGCAACATACAGAATAAACCAATCAAACTCCAAATTAATCTGTTTACTACAATCACACTTGTTATAAAAACAAAACTGGGAAAGCTACACAATTTTGTTACCTTGGTAACGAACAGTTTTGTTGTTTTCTTGAGTTCAGAAACTGCATTTCAACAGATCGAGTAGTTATCAGTTCTTCCAATAGTTTATATACCAACGTTTTCAACAATCTCAAAGTCTATATCCGAAAATGTATTTGTGGGAAATTTGTCCTTTGATGAATTTTGACCGGGCAGTTATCCAAAAATATATTTTTTAAACCATTTCCTCATAATAACACAAATTTAGCTTAAAACATTAAATTTTTTCTGTTGAACTTGTATTTAGCTCGGAACATAAAGTTCGAAAACAAACTAAAAATTGGTCGTACTCCATGTTTTAAATTATTTTAATTGAACTTTTGGCATATTCAGTGCCGTTTCAAATTTAACAACATATTTAGAAAACCAAATTAATATTATAAACTCACATGTGCCACCGCTTGCGGAGGTCTTGGATAATTAATATCAATTAATGCATCACGCACCGTATAGCCCTAAGTAGAACTTTAAAATAAAGGCTTAAAAAGGATAACTACGGCGATATTTTCCTTTTTTCATTTTTCATATGTAAGAGTGTCAATTCATCATTTGTTTTGACAGCGATGTTAATTTATTTTCTTTCAGCACCTTTTCAGAAGTTTACTCGCCAGCTGCTCCTCGTTAACTCTCCTCCCATTTTCATTTCTCAATGAAAAGACAAGAAGTGTTTTCTAACTCTTTAGCAGGATACAAACCATACTTCACAGTGATCTCAAAAGCTCCAATTGTTGTTTATCAGTAATGTATTACATTTTGTTTTAGGCTTTGCGGTATTGCTATAATGTTATGCATGAAAATTAATTTGAAAATATTTGTAATTCTGTGCATGATGCTTTTTACAAGTTAAAAATGTTTTAAAAAGTTAATATAACAGTACTGTGGTCTTGAAATAGAAAAAGTCCTGTCTCAGCCTAAAATCATATCTTATCTAGTTGAAAATTGATTTTTTACCATATATTAACTTTCGTGATGATAACCTACTTTGTAATTAATCTAAATCAGCTCGGCGAGATATCCTGTAAAACAGGTATTAAAGCAGCGTTAAACAATTTCGTATCTAAAAACCAAGCAGCAGGGACTTTGTTTATTTTACTTTCAAAATAATATTCATACATGGTTTGAAAATAGAAAACTGATACAAGCAATCTTCTTTGCGAGAACATGATCCGTAACTTTTACTGTCAAACGACCTAGGACAGTCCCTGTAACACTGATAATAGCTCATACCTGGCTCTTTGCCTACCTAGAGGTTGATATGGTGCGACTTTCCGAATTTCTAAATGCTTTCAAAACTTGTTTACTGCTTTAAATTAATACACAGTTTTAACAGGTGCTTCAGTGGTTCACCTCTCAGTATAGTTTTAGTGATTTCAACTCCAATATGCCGTGCTTACGAGAATCATACATGGGTATTAATTCAAGCACTCTCTGAGTTCAGTACTATATAATAATAATAATAATAATAATAATAATAATACAAAATCTATAAAATTTAAAGTATCCATTGATTACGCATTCTTACAGTTGCTCTAAAACGCGTAATTTGAATTAATCATTCCTTTGTTTTTGTTTGTATGTGATTACGATCGAATACACTCCTTTTTTTATAAGAACGTCTAATTTGGGGGCTGAGGCTGGATGTTCTTAATTATTTTGAGGATTTTAGCCTCAAATGTTCTTGAAATGTTCTTATTTTTTAGGATTGGGTAAATACTTAATCTTCTATTTCCCGCACAAACCAACCCAAAGTGGAAATATAACAATTTGTAACTGCGCTTTAATTTAGTGTTTCTTAAAAGATGCTGACAAGTGTCACTAGTTCGATCTTGCACGAGGATTGGACATTATTTTTAATACAGTTTAACAACAAATTATCTCCACTAAATACAGTGTCTAACATAAATGTTCTCTACGTATCCCCAGTCTCAGCATGTTCTTAGCATGTTCTTAATTTTGGGATTTTTTCAGCCTCAACGTTCTTATAAAAATGATTGTTATAAAAAAGAGTGTAGTTTCTGGTTGTATTTATAAGTGATTTATTTGAGGTTCAAATAAAAATTAGGGTCAGTATTATTATTTTATTTTTTGTTAGCATTTTATCGTGATCGTGACCACATTAAAAAAGGCAACAAAATTTCATTTTTATGTCACATCCTGGAAGGCAATTAAGCTGGAGTAATTTCATCTGCATGTGGTGATACTCATCCTTCGGAAAAATCTGATATTTAATAAATCTTGAAGCCTGTGTGTTGAGTTTTTGAAATCCTTTTACCTCAAAGAAAGAAAAAGTAAAGCAAAATGGCAAAATTTATAGGGTCGCAAATTTGAGGATAAAAAGTTGGGGTCAGTTAATCGGATGACTGGAACCACAGATATAATTTTGTTTGGCCTAAAATGTTTCACACTCTCATAATCTGCCTAAAAATGTCAAAAAGCGACATATAAAATTCCTACAAATATATTAATTCTAAATTCCTCAATTATATCATATCTATTTCTACTGATTTTCCTTTCCTTTTTTAGACAAGCTAGGACTACTTGCTGTCCAATTTTCAAGTATTCCAGCTATCGGCGGTTTCACGGCGATGATTGCACAATCTTTCCATCTCTTGGCGAAAGAATTTTAAAATACAATAAGAACTTCTACTACCAACAGTTCAAGCATGCGCACAATGCTACTTTAACCATAGAACGGTTGGGAGGGGGGGGGTGGTTCGGATGGAATCCCCATCCCCCCCCCCCCCCACCGTTTTTTTCAGCTTTCGTGCAGAGTTTTTAAATTTCCCCCAAAGCTTTCTAGTAGCTGTTTCTTATTAGTAAACATGCATTTTGAAGTTGATTTCAATTTGCCACCTCTTTTGGATTTTTTTAATTTTTTCTTAAAGTTGGAAAAAAAATTAGTTTTTGTTAAAAAAAACCAACCAAACAAGCCTTTTGCATGTTCCATTTAGAAGCAAGCACCTTACACACAAGAAACAAGTTTTTATAGCTTTTTGTGTATATATGGTAACCACAATGCACGGGGAACTTATCATAATTGACATAACTACTGGTCAGAAAAATACTAAAAACGGGATTTTCAGTTTAAAAATGACGTCATTTATTTGGATACTTTAAACGTAATATAACACAAAAATGAAATGATCCTTGAGACAGCTCTTTTTGTAAAAAGGGTTTCTTTGTCAAATTAAATTGCCTTTGTCAATACACTTTCAGTAAAAATGAAAGAAACTAGTTTTTGAAAGCAGCGGGTTTTGTATGGAGGAAACGTGAAACTGTCCTTTTAGACTGTATCATCCAGGCCAAGTTTCGATATCTTATAGTTTAGAATAGTTTGTGCCAATCAGCACTTTCCGTTTGTCAAGTTTGGCTGCTCCACCAATCGTTTCTCAAACGGAATGCGACAACTATCGGGAGTGGCTTCGGTCAGATTGCTCCTGCATGGCCGCTCAGTTCTCGAGCTCTCATTCCGGCCAGCTAGAGCGTGGGAATTTGCTATGCTATGGCGACTTGACTTTTCCATTTCTCTCGGGCCGACCAGACCTGACAAATGAAAAATGCTCTTAATCTGTCAACTAGGAGTATTTCATCGTGCGTGCAGTGTTCATCATTTCGCTAGTTTTGATATATACACCTGGACAGCTTTGTCAGCGGTGTTATTGTTTTCTTTTGTTCGTAAACGGGCCTGTTTAGGAGGTATATTCTCCAGTTCTTGCAACAGGAGCTCTTCGATGTCTTCTGAGTCGTTTATCGTTGAACAGCTAGTGTTATAGGCCATCTTCACGGACTCTGAAACAAACTCTGCATTTTGACAGCTTCCTTTATCTCCAGGTTCGTTTTCCTCGCCTTCGGTTTCCACGTTGTTATTGACTGTGTTCTGGTGTTCAGGCGCTTCATAGTACTTACCAATCCCGTGCTCTACTAAATCACACCCCAGGAGCTCTTCTTCTAATTTCAACCTGATTCCAATAGTTTTCTCAATGATAAACAACTGCATAAATGTCGTCACGATGCCCCAAATCCCTGTCACAAAAATCGCGCAAAGCTGCACTCCCAAAAGTTGCCAGGAGCCTCCCTTGAAAATACCGTTAGCACTCGTGAATCCCTCGAGGCTGTCCTGTTCTACGAAAAACGCGACTGCTATCATGCCCCATATGCCTGATCCTGCGTGTGTGGCTACGCAGTTGACTGGATCGTCGATCTTGACTCTGTTCATCAGGTCGGACAGCAAACAGGCAAACAGACCACCAATGAAGCCAATGAGGATCCCTGGAAAACATGAATGTAGTGTGTGTACTACGTACTCCGCTTCAGTTTCCTTAGGCGTAATAGAAGTCAGTAACAGGGTAGGCTGTTATCAATAGCAGCCTTGTAAAATACTACAAAGTTTACAAGTTTAAGCAGTCAGATTTAATTTTCTTGCTGCCACTGGGAGACTCAAACATTGCGTGATGATATCAGAAGTTACTTTTAAGGAAATACAAACTTTTGTAAAAAATAAAAAATAGTAGGATAATTATGGCCTTACCACTAGATAAATGTTGTTGATGTAGCAATAATTCTTAAACCTGTCCTAAATTATGTTTTGCCTTCAAAGGTACTGTTTTTCCCCGTTACTTCGCTCTCCCAGCCGCCATCTTTGATCGTGTTCCAATAAATTTCATCATAGTCAAACCAACCGTTCGCCCACGTGAGGAAAGTTAACTGGTTTTAATCTGTTCGATCAGTTCAAAGTAATGCAGCAGGAAGAATTCGTTCGCAACAAGCACTTCATAAAAGAGCTTAGAAAACAGGAAAATTCGATACTAGTACTCTTGATGGCAAGACAAGAGAATCAGGTATGTGAAACTTTATTTGAATACTAACACTTTCTAACAAAACCCAGTTGTACTAAATCCAGTGAGTTAATAAAGAAAACAAGAAAATTGAATCTTTATCAAACGTTTCCTTCTCTCTTTCATCCAATTTTTCTCTCTCTTCACTCTTTCTGCACTCCCTTTCGTATCATTTTTTCTGCATCTCGTCGCCTGAACTACTTGTGCAATACATGCGTTGACTTCTTGCAGATACAGTTCGCTTGACACTTTTTGTATCAACAGTACTGATGATAGATTCCTAACTACATAGGGATCAAGAAGCTGTTTTACGCACCAATTACGCTTGATACTTTCCTGCGTACAAAGTATACGTTTTATTTTTCTCAGTGACCCTGAGTGAAATTACACGCGACATCTACGTGTGTTCACAGCACACGCGATAACTTTCTTTCACAGTTCACGTGACAACTTCCTGTAAGTACATAAACGTTATACCTTGATGCGGACACAATACAACATACATTTCTGCGTGCGCCCCACATGTTACACTTTCCCTCATGTGTAGTACACGTTTTATCACTAACCTTCCCAAGGGCGACACACAGCACAAATTGCCGTCACTCCGACAAGTCCACCGCGAATTCCTGTCACAAATATCGGCACGGACAGAGTTTCGGGATCCCGGATGTAACTATAGAGAATACCCAGCATCCCCCCACCAATTGAACCGTTTAACGTCACGACCGCTGTTCGAGATGCTATTATCCATTTACCTTAATCAAGTTAAAAGGATTAAAACAGTGAGAAATTTTTTTAATCAAATGATAACTTCCTTTGAGATACAACATTTAATCTCATTACCAACTTGAAAGAAGCGAACTTTCAAAATAACAATTCGATGAATTAAATTATATTATTGCATTACCTTCTTGGTAACATATCTTGCTATAAAATATTGACAGTGTTTCATATATCAGAAGGGCCTTTTTAACTATTGCAAGAATAGACTCCATCTAACTCTATCGCTCATGATCAAAAATACTTACACTGAATATGGCCCACCGCAAGCTACCTAAGAAGAATTTTGATGAACTCCTGTATATTCCTCTGTCATTGAAATGGCTCTATTGCCGTTTAATCCCATCGAATTCGAAACGAATATGTTATGTGCCGCAGTTGTGCTAACCAAGTCAAAGTTAAATGTGAAGTCAGTTAGACTAAGTGTGCTCTGACTGTCCCTATTTTGTATGAAGTTGATTATATTTACTGCTAACTGTACCCATCCATCGTCAAGCAAGCAAAACGAAACTCCATCCATGCCCACTAAGGTCAAATGTGCACCAATTTATGTTATCCAACCACCTCCATTTCCCCAGCCATCGACATAAAGAAATCTTGCTCTTCACCCATCCCCTTCCAGTTTAGAAATATATATTACTAAATTTACACAGTATAAACCTTCAAATCTATAAAATATCTTTACCCACCCCCACTAAGTCCAAACGTGCTACCACAGTTGAAGCCCAGCCAACCCCACCATAACATGAACATTCCAAGGAGCACATTGGTCATGGAACATGACTGAGGCTTCTTCCGACCCTGGTCGTATCTCCCGTGACGGGGACCAAGAATTAATGCAGCTGCGAGCCCTGCTGCTCCTCCAACCAAATGAACTCCTAAAGGAGATTAAACAGACGTATGATTTGACTACTAATCAATTGTTATTTGCCATATGCGATAGTATTGTAGATAATAGTTCTCCAAATACTTCTCTTTTCTTTTATTTTTCTTAAAATAAACATATTTCTTTCACTTACATAATATGAGTAACAAAGTAACTGTCATCTTTGGCCGCAATGTCGATATATACCAAACTGATATAATACATGCACCAAATAAAACTGGCCGCCATGCGCACAACTCTGTCAATTTACCCTGTCACTGCTACATCATATCTCAGCTATAAAATAATCCAACATAAATATCTTGATGAAAAAATCTATTGTACCTGGTTTAAGGCTTCAACACAAACCAAGTAATGCTTGAAACAAACTTTTAAGCGTAAGCACTAAACCTGGCCGATTCTTTTCATTTCAGTGCTCCGACTGCAATAACTTAATACGTGAGTAACTATTCACTAGTCTCTTTAAACAGTTTCTGTCACAAAACATTATTACTCTTCGTGTATGGTAAGTTTAGCTCGCATTAAACAACGCTAAAGAGGAAGCTAAAAAGGAAACTGCAATTTTTGTGTCAAGCAATGTTAGACCTTTAAGATAAAAAAAAGTAGTTAAATAGGAAACTGCAATTGTTGTTGCAAAAAATGTTGGCCCTTCAAGAAGAAGAAAAGATATAAATGGTGATGGCAGATGGTTGTGTTCCTTGGACGTGCCGTTCTCTACAGACATGCATCTCTATTCTGTTCATTGCCGCACATTACCATCTTAACTACCCACGACTAGCTCCCAGCTGGCCTTGTAGCTCAGTTGGTAGAGCAACGGTGATCTGTTCCGGGTGGGATTCGATTCCCGCCGGGGTCAGAGATTTTTTCTCTTTCCCCGTGTGGGCCTATTTCCCTTCTCGGGCTATCGCTCAGAAGGAATTACTTGGGATATTAATACAGCACTTTAACTTAACACATTTAATAATAACTATATCTTTTCATTTATAGCTTGCTTTGGGAAATAGGAAATATGCTCTTTCATTCCTCTTGTATTACCTATGAAGAGGTGATATCACTTATAGATTATTTCCTCGACACAAAAAAAAAATCATTTTCATGTTTTTCTACACGAATATTTTCCAGGAAGAATATCTTTTTCACTAGTAATTGTACCTGAACAGCCGGCGATATCGACCACACCCATCTCTCTGAGAAATCCTCCCTTCCCCCATATCCAATGAGCTGGGAAACATGTGGTTATCGTGCTCACAAACGAATACAGCATATACGCACGTAAGTTTGTGCGTTCCGCCATCGCCCCAGAAACGATTGTGGTTGCAGTAGATGCAAGCGCCATTTGAAAGAAATAAATCGCATAGATCTGTCCTTGATCCACGGGAACCTTGATGACAAAAGAAAACAGTTTTATGGTATAACTAAGAAAACGTTTTGCTTGGATCTAGCCAAGAATAAGTTCATAACTGAACCCGAGTATTGGTAAGAATGCCTTGGTAAGAAATGGGAGATACCGTAAAACAAGTATATAGGGAATGCAGATGATTTTGCTCCGGCCTTGTGCCATTCTTTACATCTCCATTTCTTTATATTTAGTTATAGGACGCCTTAGAGAAAAGACTGCTATTAAAGGACTTCATTCATTTCTCCCCTTTTTGAGTATTTCTTGTAAAACTGCAAGACAGAAGATCCATGGGTCAGTAATTAGTATACCTATTTTAGTTCTACAATTGCAACCCGTTGCAATCGTCTGAACTAATAAACCATATACAGCAAAATATGACCAGAAGAAGAAAAAACATTGTTGTACTTACTTCAGTCATAAAGTATCCTACTCCTGTGAACGCGTTCGTACCAGCGTCGACGCCGAAACTGAGCCCAAAGCCAACGAGCCAAAAGGAAAAGCCACTGAATATGATGTCGATAGCGTTCTTTATCATAATGTTAGTCTCATTCTTTACTGTCACCATACCTGAGAAAACAAAATTGGGTGAGTAAGCAAATCAAATTAGAAAGTTAAACAAAGATTAAACGAAAAATAAAAGCAACGTCTTCTACCATTCCTGCCACACAAGCTAAGATCAGTTTATACTTAAACAAGCAAAAGTTTCTTGTTTTATGTTCAAGTATCGTGAAATCTAATTTTATAAATAAAGTAATGTCATCAGCACAAATTAGCAAACGGAAATGCTTTATTAGTTCTACTGAATGGCTATTTCATTTATTCAAGAACTCACTTACCGGATTCTATCAGTCCGAATCCGGACTGCATAGTAAATATGATGAATGCACTTGTGAGAATCCAGGTTGCATCTCCAGATGAAACATTCTGTTCGGTGTATAACAATCCTGCTTGCCCTTGGTGACTTGTGGGGCCTTCACCGGTTGCTAAGCTAGATAGGTTCGACATTTTGTTTCCTTTGTGGTAGTTTTTCCTTCATAGATGTTTCTGTTTTGCTTCGCGATCGATGTTTGCTGAAGTTTGAACTTTTCTATTCCATATTGTAGACTGTATTTGACTAAGAGCGAGTTTTTTCATGTAGTCCGTGACACTGAAGACACCAAGAAATGAAATCAGTTGTCATTAGTGATTGTTGTATTCCTAATAAATTATTGACTCACTTCAATGTTTATGACTGTACTAACATCGTAAGACTAACGCGATAAGTTCCGATCTTTATCATACTGCAACTATCACGGAAGGAACCAACAAACTTGTGTGTAACTATTACAAAATTTATCATTTAAAGAAAAAGTAACTAACGGCTATCTTATCAGCTGAACAAAAGATATACATTCAACACTTAGCTTCATGAAAACCTAAAAAGTTTAACCGATAATTTATCAGTCTTATGCAATGACATTTTCCAACATCCAAAATTTTAATTTCTGACATTGATCAAAAGCTTACAAAAGCAACAAACCCGATTTTTCAGACAAAACATTTTTGGTCTAGAGCCTGTATGGAGATACGAGATAATTAATGGATTATTTCTAAGATGTTCAATGAGATAAAACATTAGATAAGAAAATATTTAAAATAAATGAGCTGTAAAAATAAAATGTAATTATTGATAACGTTCTTTACTCGAGTTTGTAATTTGTTTCCCCGGAAGTGCTGAAGAGTCATGCTCGACAATAAAGCTCTCTCATAAACTAGAATAACATACTTGTTCCGCAAAGTTGTATTCCACGTATTTCCTAGTTTTACCGGGGTAAATTTGTTAATTTGTGAACCATAAAAAGTTCTAGACTAAATAAAGTATTTCACCATTCTTCTACTAAAAACAGTACAAGTAACTTGTTCATGTCCAGAATAAAATCTTACGCCGCATAAGTTTAAAACAGAAAGAAAAACATTCGAGTTGATAAGCTCAGTCCTTCGTCTTTTTTCAGGTGATACAAACTGTTTACAGCCAGTTTCGCTTTGAAAATTAGTTCCTCGATTATCTCAAACTGAAAAAAAGATTTAGAATAAAACTTATGCAGAATGTTTTGCCAACAATCAAGTCTTTGCAGGAGACGCATATATCATCGTGTGATGACAGCTATAAAACCATATTTTCCGACAGGTAAATATTAATTATGAATCGTCCTTTGGCAAGGATAGCATATGTCCTATTTTTTTTTATCATTATGTGCAGATTAACATGCGAATTTTGGAAAAGAGTACTGAGTATGCATAAGTATTTTCAGAAACACTTTTTTCCAAGTTTAAAAGTACATTATTTCTAACTATATTAACCAATGAAGTTAGGTTCAGTATCGTGGCGAGTGGGGAACAAATTTAAACTTCGCACCGTGAGCGTTTAGATCAGTGTAGAAACCAAAACTTAAAAATCTTGAAACAACATGCAAGCAAAGATTGTCGAATATTATGCTGTGGCTTTACAGGGGTACACTAAAGAAGACATATCCATTCGAATGCTAAGATAAACACTTTGAACTCGATTTAAATATCTAAAACAAATATATACCTTCCGGTTGTTCAGTGGTAATGATGAACTGGGTGCCTCTTGAAACGCATCCGTTAGCAGTTTAGGAAAATGCGTGTAATTTATTATTTATCAGTGACGGCAACGAAATGTTTAAGTAATCAACAAAACAAGTAGACCTCTTAAAAAGATAAGTGTCCTGCAATGTCCTGCTAGGTATGCAAATTTAACACGGCAAAGAAATTTATCCTCTAGATTCGTTGCAGTTTCTTCACAATACCGCATCAAAGACAGCAATCCTTTTCATTTCAATTTTGCTTTACTGACTTTGCCTGGCAAAGTTTAAGTTCAATTGTTTTAAATTTCTTAAGTTAAATGTTAATATTATAGAATTGCTTATGAAACACAAAACTGAATACAATTACAAAAGCAAATATAATTGTTGGCGTACAAGTAAGATGGTGTAGCTCTGTGCTCGCAAAGAAGTACAAGTTTTCAGTTTTTGCCAGTCAAAGTTCAATATTACTTGGGCCTGCAGCTGACTACAAATCGACATTATGGCGATGGTGAACTCTACAGTGACGACTTTAGCGAGCCGCTTAAACGCAACAACTGCGGCAACAGTCGAAACTGGTGTTGGATCTGGTGATGCAGTTTGGATTCTGACTAGCGCATTCATTATCTTCACAATGATATCCGGCTTTGGACTTGTAGAGTCAGGTCAGATATTTCTTTTTTCGTAAATTTTTTTGCAAGATTTATTGCTACTATTGAGTTTTATGTCATGTTATCAGAACTTTGATCCTTGTGTATTTCCAATTTCTAGAAAACTTAACGCAGGTTAAAGTTAATTTTGCCCAAAAACTTTTGTGGCTTATGTAAGTGGAGATTAATTGTATTTGTAACAAAGGCGAGTTTGTACTACAGAGGGAAAATCTTTGTTAGCAGAGCTGTCCATGTGCCAAAAATCTGATGTAAGATTTTATTCTCATGGTCTTATGCACGGAAACATCTTAGCTCATGACATTATTTTGGTTTTTTAACCAATCAGGAGATAGTTAATAAAGCAAAAGAAACCCAAAACATTTGATAACGTCTTGGTAACGGTTGTATATGACACATTAGGGAGCTTAAGCAACCACTGGACGCGAGCGTCGACGAAGACGGCTGTTAGATTCTTAACTTCCTGTTTTCCCTTTTGTTGTTCGTATAGTTTATTTGTTTCTTTTTCGTTCTTCGTAAAGGAATGTGAATGCAAAGAATTAGAAGCTTTGTTTTTGAAGCCGGAAGAAGATTGAAATGATTTGTATCTTAACGTTCACATTCTTTATAAAACTCCAAAATTGAGCTTTTTACGTTCTGTTTTCTGAAGAAAACGATGGAAAGGTGACCAGCTGTTTTCATTCCCACGCGAAGTTATCGTATCCTGTAATTAAACCTATTGTTTTGAAACATTAATAATTCTCTGACGTTCGCGTCATTAGTTCTGGAATACCAACTAAAGCTTGCTGAAGACATTTAACGTTTTAGACAAAACTTGTAGATGACAAACTTTAATAATTTCCAATTAAACTAATTTTCTTTCAATTTGTTGTAAAGTATACTGAATAATCAGTTTGTTTATTTATAAATTCTAACACTCTTCAAAGCTTTTATCAATCTTGATACTAAAACTACGGTCCGGTTAGATCATTTATTTAATCTTAGGTGGTGTTTACATGATGCAGGATCGAGTTTCATTCCAGAACGAAAATAAATTCGTACTGTGCTCACACGAAAAAGTTCCGGCAAAAACGAATTCGTACTGGAATGGAACTGGAAGCAGCGCACTGCGCACGCTCTATTCGTTCCAGTCTAATAGAAATTCAACTCCGCCGTCCATTTTTCGTGCCGGAATGAACTCGTGCGTTGTTTATATGATGCTGGAAAACCTTTGCGGTCAGATTTCGTTCCAGATCAAAAATTTCGACCCGGTACGAGAACACAGATGAGTACATTCTGGAATGAGTCATTCCGGTACGAAGTTTTTTGAGGTATAATGTAAACAAATGCAGCGATTTGTATGGAACCGGAATGAAGTCGTACCGGAATGAAACTCGATCCGGCATCATGTAAACACCGCCTTATTTGTTCATCTTGAATTCCATGCTCACAGCATTTGTTGCTGTGGTACCGAATGATGCAATACAATGCAATGCATGCCATATCATATCATATCATATATCATATCATATATCATATCATATATCATATCATATATCATATCATATATCATATCATAACATAACATAACACATCATACCTTGTATCATTTCATGTTAAGTCAAATCATATATTAGACAGAACAAAAAGCGACAAACACTGTTGTTTTTAATTTACTTATTCGCACATTTGAGTGTATTTCATTTAGTTACCATGGCCTTAAACTTTGACAAAATACCAGTCAATTAAAACATAACAGCTTAAAGTAATAGGACATTTGCATGATGGCCGCGTCATATACTACAACTACTAATATCATATCACATCACATCACATCACATCACAGACATCATATCATATCATATCATATCATAACATGTCATGTCATGATCATTTCGTGTCATCTCATGTCATGTCATATCATATATCACATCATATCATAACATGTCATGTCATGATCATGTCGTGTCGTGTCGTGTCATATCATATCATATCATATCATATCATGTCATGTCATGTCATGTCATATCATATCATAACATGCAATGCCATGATCATTTCGTGTCATCTCATGTCATATCATATCATATCATATTATATCATGTCATGTCATATCATATCATATCATATTTCATGTCATATCATAACATGTCATGTCATGATCATGTCGTGTCATATCATATCATATCATATCATGTCATGTCATGTCATATCATATCATATCATGACATGTCATGTCATGTCATGATCATGTCGTGTCATATCATATCATATCATTTCATGTCATGTCATGTCATGTCATGTCATGATCATGTCGTGTCATATCATATCATATCATTTCATGTCATATCATATCATATCATAACATGTCATGTCATGATCATGTTGTGTCATGTCATATCATATCATATAAAATATCATATCGTATCGTACCATATCATATCATGATCATGTCGTGTCATGTCATGTCATGTCATGTCATGTCATATCATATTATATCATATCATATCGTAAAATATTATATCGTATCGTACCATATCATATCATATCATATCATGTCGGTGGTCATGTTTCATTTACTACTTTTATCAAAATTGTTTAAAGTATGAAAGCATAACTCGTAATTCAAAGAAAGTGATCTTTTGGCTTAGGTATGGTGTCGAAACGTAACGAGACCAACATTATGGTGAAGAACGCCACGGATGTGATCTTCGGAGTTTTCGCCTATTGGGTGTTTGGTTTTGCATTTAGCCTCGGCGAGAAACGAGGAACTGAGAACGGTTTCTCTGGCTGGGGCTCATTCTTCACGGATGCAGACGAGAAAGAGATGGGAAACATTTTTGCCCTGTATTTCTTTCAAGCTTCATTTGCAACTACAGCAACAACCATCGTCAGTGGCGCCATAGCAGAGCGGGCGAATCTACAGGCCTATATGGTATTTTCATTCACCAACACTTTGACTTACTGCTTTCCAGCCCACTGGGTGTGGAGTAAACATGGTTGGTTGAAAAAGCTTGGTGTCGTAGATGTAGGAGGAGCAAGCCCAGTACATCTGACCGGTGGAATAGCAGGTCTTGTTGGTCAGTAAGAGACACTACACAGACTACTCCATTGTTTGTGACAAGAAAAGCAACAAAAAAATTAACAAGATAGTAAATATAATGATTATAAGTTGTTTTTGTTCAGGGAAACCGTGAGAAACCATAGAGCTTTTCAAAATTAGGCAATACAACAACAAATACAACATTGATAGAAGACAAGCAGGCAAAGGCAAGCAATAGTCTAGACCCGGAGACTCCTTGTAGTAGGCTATACGTTGGGGAGGGGAGGGGCTGGGACACTGCACCCACAAAGGGTGCTTTCAGTCTATCTTCACCCTCTTTAACACACTAACGCGCAAGAGCTAAATACAAAGTGACGTTTGAGACAACCTTGTTGTTAAACAGAAACATTTACTTTCCAAGAGGAGATTTCCATAATGGTGTCACTTTGCAATAACTACCGGCCAGAACCATTTTCGTCACCGCATGCTTTTGTTCCTCTAAGAAGGTAAAATCTTTTGGTGTTCTTTGGGAAAACTAAAATTTAAGCAACAACATATTTTCGTGAAGGACTGTGCTAATTATAAGTTAGGAAACATGATCGTTAAAATCTCCCCGGATAACTCGTGTATTCTTTTGATCACTGATTAACCAATATGTAATGTTTTTAAGGAACCCTTCTGCTGAAACCAAGAAAAGGAAAATTCACAAAAACAGATGGATTCAAACATAAGATGGCTTCCCCCACCAATGTTCTGCTTGGCACGTTCATGTTGTGGTGGGGATGGCTCGGGTTCAACTGTGGCAGCACGTTTGGAGTCAGTGGTGGCAAGTGGAAACTTGCATCAAGGTATTAGAACGCTATTCTATAACCGTCATTGTATATTTCATTTTAATTCTTCCTTGTCACAGTGCTGTCACTTTTAGTGGAATTGTCATTGTCACTGTCACAGTCGCTGTCATTGTTATTGTCACTGTTTTTGTCATTGCAAATATTACTGTTGCTGTTGCCTTTACTGTTAAGTACTTATACAATTACCTTTTTTACGTTACTGACATTCTTACTGTTTCTGTTGCTAAAAATGTTTATGTTGCTCTTAAAGCTACCGTTACTGTTACTGTTACTGTAATCGTAACTGTTACTGCTGGTGTTTATGTTACTGTTACTGTAATTGTTACTGTTACTGCTGGTGTCTATGTTACTGTTATAGCTATTGTTACTGTTACTGTAATTGTTACTGTTACTGCTGGTGTCTGTTACTGTTATAGCTATTGTTACTGTTACTGTAATTGTTACTGTTACTGCTGGTGTCTGTTACTGTTATAGCTATTGTTACTGTTACTGTAATTGTTACTGTTACTGCTGGTGTCTATGTTACTGTTATAGCTATTGTTACTGTTACTGTAATTGTTACTGTTACTGCTGGTGTTTATGTTACTGTTATAGC
>JANSTQ010085548.1:0-14584 GCA_026167885.1 Bergia puertoricense
GTTCGCAACTTGATCCTCTATATTCTCTGGATTTTGTTTTTTAGCTGTTTAGAAATAAGCGCCGCTGCCCGAATTAGTGCCGCACCCCCAAGTACAGGTTTGAAATAAGCGCCGCGGCGCTAACTCGGTTATTTACGGTATAGCTTTTTAGGAATAGAGAAACCCTGGTAGTTTATATATATTTATGTGATAAATATAAAAAATCCTAAACAAGCAAAACATGTCATTCAAAATGCAGTTCCAATGAAATACCAAGCCTGATGACCAAAATTTTACCCCATCACAATATTGCACAAAAAAGTGGAAGGAAAGGTCCTAAAATATGGAAGGGATCTCTCAGTTAGAAGAGAGAGCTCTTTGAAATTTGCGCAAGCATTTGAAGTAACGTAAATAATGTTATAAATCGTTTTTAATGCTTTTTAATGTTTTTATGCTCTATGCGAACGCATCGAACACTTTTCAACTGTGTAAAGTTCTCCTAGTTTGAGTTACTCAGTTTTAGTTGCGCACTGATATAGACTGATGAACATTTTCTCTTGTAATTATTTATATGTTCCACACGTGCAATACCCTATTCTGTTACCAGCAACACACAATGAAACTTAATGCACACCGGATATTTTGGTATGAACAATATTTGAGTCCACACGAAAACTAAGATCGTTTTTAATGCGTTTTCAGCTGGCCACACGAAAACGCTGAAATGATTTAAAAACGCACATAAAGAGCTAATGGATCGCCAATTTGGCATGCACAGTTGTCTTTAGTCGAGCATAACATGCGCGAACAAGCTGTCATTCCGCCCGGACTCGAGCTTGTGATGTAATAGTGTCAAAAATATCCGGATACGTGTGATTGCGGTCTCACCTTCATGCGGATGTCAATTTAAATTTAGATGTCAATTTATAAGCATACATCAGTGTTGTATGCTTATAATACCCTCCAGATACTTTTCTAAATTAATATTGATATTAATAAGTTAAAGCTGCTAAAATGCCAAAGCTATAATAATAATAATAAGAAGAAGAATAAGAATGAGAAGAATAAGAATGAGAATGAAAATGAGAATAATAATAATAATAATAGTAATAACAATAACAATAATAATAATAATATTTATTATTTTATTGCGCAAATGAACATGTTATAATATGATCAGATGCGAGTAGCATTAAAATTATATTATATTCTAGTTAAACAAACGTATTTCTAAAAACCTATTTATAATTTCATTTAGTCTTACACGCTAATTTCAGTAATTTATAGATAACCTAGGTGTAACTTCCTAATGAAAGTAAAACTTATAAATATAATGTGATAACTAAAAAACTAAAATGTACTATATAATCGAGAAAAGGAATTCTAAAACGGCAATAATTACCTGATCATATACATTAACGCTGAAAATTAACCCGATAGAAACTCTACTTAAGCTATCAAACCAAATACCGGGCAGCCCGTTGGACTGGAACAATTTGGACTCAATTATTTTATATACCAACCGCACAACACACATTCATGTTGCCAAATAAAACAGTTCAAACAAAACTAAAATTAAAATACATTAAAATGGTACATGACGAACAACTGAATCGATTTAACGAGCTGTGTTTATGGGAACACAATCTGTCATAAGAGTTTTAATCCCTTTTGCATGCGCAGTTCACGTCGTGCGCTCTTGCTGTTATTTTTAATTAGTACACGATTCGTTTTTTTGTCTCTCAATTCTTTTTTCTGACTAATCGACGATATTCATACAGGAAATCGATTAGCATCGAAAGAGGGACATTTATCCTGACGAGAGTGCGCGAAAATTTGTATATACAAATAATATTCGTAGTTTAAATTGTCAACCAGAGCTTGCGAAAAGTGCTTCTGGTTCAGATACAGATAGTAAAACAAGCTACAATTTACGGTATGCAGTTCATTATAGAATATAGGGGGGGTCAGTGTACTAAAAACCATTGTACCGTTCCTTTATTTCCGTCAATAATTAGAAAATCGCCTGTCAGTTGAAGTGGACCCATTCGACATGTCATCCACTTCAGGCGCCATTTGTATTGTAAGATATATATTAAACTTTTAAGAAGCTGCGTAAAACTTATCTATGACATGAACTTAACCCTCCCCATCTCCTTTAAAACTGTGATAACTTTTTGAATTCTTCATGATCTACAAAAGGGCGCTACTTTGTAGTTTTTATCCATTTTTATGCCTGAATAAAGAACCCTCATTTCCGATGTCCTGACAGTAAACAATATATTTGCACATTTCTGTAGAAATGAATGTTTAAAATCTGGACAACACCTTGTGCTTATCATAATGAACTAGAACGTCGACAACAAAATAGTGCGGTTTTACTTCGTAGGCAGCTCTGGTAGAAGCACTGAAACAAAAGGGACCTTATCCAGGTTTATATGAAAGAATTTTGAATTAGCTTTCTGGTCAGTGCAGTAAGCGATTTCTCGAAATTTAGCGCAACGACGTAGAAGTTATGACAAATAGAAAGGGTGGAAACTTAAAAAGATGTACACATCTAGCACGTATTTAATTTAGTCCTTTATGCACGCTTTTAACATTTTTAGTATTTAGTTTCTTGTTCAGTGTGTTGGTCGCTTTTTATGTCGGAGCACAATCTTATTCTCCTCTGAATTGTTGTCATCTTCGCGGGTCAATTACAACAAACTGCAATTTGTGCTGCTTTTTTCCCGCGAAATAGCGTTTTGTGCATTCTAACAAATCCTGTCGAGCGCCAGTCAGAGATCTTTTACTTGGACACTACGAAATAAATTACTATTATCAAAACTAGTATTTGAATTTATTTTTCTTTGACTTATGACGATTAGTTTAATCTTAAAAAGTAGCATGAGGGTCACTGAATTCATATATCATGTTAGATGATTCAGTTCATCTCAAACTCATGGGAGCCCTTCGCTCGTGATTGAATGTTCACATTTTGACGACATCTGCACATAGATTTGACAGCTGTGCGATAGTTGGTGCTCCAAAACGCGTACAGAAATGGGTTGATGATCGCTTTTACACACCAAGGCAGAGAGCAGGCAACCAATACTCGCTCACTTAGAAAATGTGGAGGAAGAGCTTTAAGGTGAAACAAAATTGATAAAATTCCTGCAGGTGCGTAGCTCAAAACGAAAACAATTGCTGCAAGAACCGATCTGTAAACAAGTTTTTTCCCCATTTGGACTTCGTCGTTACTTGCTGAAGTTCCGCTAAGAATTGTTTTGCTGATATACACGCCAGAAACAATTCTAAAGTAGCAGTAACATGATATTATCATGGGTACAAAAATGATCAGGGCAACATAAGCGATCGTCAAGATTTTCGAAATTTCCTTTGAACCCTTAACAAGGTCACAAGGCATCTCGTTGTGAGATTTGTCGTATTCTAACAACACAAAGGCTGGAAATGCACTTAGCAACGATATGGTCCAAATTGCAAACAGGGAATATTTAACGTTGTTTAGAGTAAGACGAAGCATAGAACTGGCCATTGCGTTCACAAGAGCTTGGTAGCGCTCCACTGCGATTTGGCTCAAAGTCAAAAGTGAACACACGCAGGCGACCGTTGGGATGGACCAAGTAAATTTACAGGTGAAATTCCCGGAAAACTTCAACACATTAGTTAAGTGATACAGACCCACGACGACCGAAGCCCACAATAGAATCACAAGGTCCGAAACTGCCAAGTTACAAAGGAGAACGTTTGTAACAGAGTGCATGGACGGTGTTCTCTTGACAACAACAAGAATCAGGATGTTGGCGATCACGCCGATACCAAAGCACACATCAATAATTATCCAGGCTCCCAGCCAATAATTTTCTTGGTGATGTCGACTTTCCGATGTACTCCAGTTGAAGATATTACTTATTAGTACTGTTGGTCATGTTCTTAGACTACAAATTTTTTGTGGTAAAGTAGCTCGCCTTAAAGGTTCTTTTTCAAATCGAATGGTGAACTCAATTTTCTGCGCAACAGCTAAGGAAAGAGGCCAGCTGGGTAAATACCCTTATCTTCGTACCCTATTCCACCGTTCCGTACTGAGTACGAAACGCGTCCGAACCAAACCGAGGGTTCCTTTCCGAGATCTTCGTATCCAGTTCCCTAACGTCTATTTACCGTCAAACAAAAACTGAGCAAACGGCCAATTTCAAACCCGAGTTTGACAACAGAATAGTTTTAAATGAACACGTTCCATAATGAACACTGAGCAGTAGTTGAAATAACAAGACTCATCCGAGCCAAACCGAGAGTTCCTTTTCGAGTTTCGCGTACCCAGTTCTCCACCGTTCCTTACAAAGATTGAGAAAATGGGCAGCAAACAGCTAACTTACAAACTAGAGTTTGATAAAAGAATAGTGTTACATGTGTGTATATCTAAAAATCTAAAAATTGGAACTGTTTTACAATGATACTAAAGAGATAAACACAACTAGTTAAAAACTAGACATCCTAAATTATTTGTAAGAAGAGTAGGAACAAGCGGAAATGAAACTGAAAGGATTGCAAATTAGGGACTTCCTACATGGTTTGGATTCGCGATATTTTATTGTTTTGTTTGTAGTACATAATCATTTTACTATTACAAGGATGCCAGTACACCTAGAAACTGTTACAACCTTCAGAAATAGGTATCTAAAATTTCGTTTAAGGAAGAAAATGATAATCAGTAAATGTTCTAATTTAGTCAACTGTTGTCAAACATCTGCTTGAGCGAAGATAATTTTTTAATGTGTCGTAAATAACATAATTTCAAATTAAATGGTCTTTTTATTTTAGTAACTGATAAATGCCATTTAATGTTTTTTTAAAAAAGCAGCTTGAAGCTGGCTACCCTGTTTAGATTCTTCCTCACATGAGCTATAATTGATATGTGCGGCGCCAAAGGGTAGGGTTTTTGAGCCGTTTTGATCTGAAATTGGGCATCCATTTTGACATTTTGGTGTGAAGTGGGTATGCATTTTGACATTTTGGTCTGAAACTGGGTAAAGTTTTGACATTTCATTCTGAAATTGGCAATGGTGTTTTGGAAATATGGAAAAGTGGCGTGAGAAAGATATATTTTAGCAACTGAAAACGGGTATCAATTTTATCCACAGTCTGAATTATTCGTTCGGGAATTCTCATAATATATTTGGTATAAACACTGGTAAGGGGTTTATGAAGCGCACCGTGTAACTTGTCCAATCTAACTTTTGCTTGCTATCGGCGTATGTCAGTTTTGGCTAAGATAATGGACAACTTCAACTGTTTTGACATATTAACACATTTTCGGCTCGGAACAAACTGTTAAATTGAGTTGAGCCGTGTTGTCGGTTTACATCAAAAGAAACGAAGTCAAGTGATGGATGTACGCAAGTCGGCTAATTCGTCGAGCACTTTGATTATTAATTCCCTTTTCCAAATATACGACAAGTGCCGTCACTTTTTAAAACCCTGAAACGTTTTTATACATAATTGATGAAAAAATCAACTAGCTTTTGTGCGTTTTGAACCTGATATATGCAGCAAAGCTAAAAAGGCTTCATGCCTCATGTCACTCATGGCTCAAATTAGTATTCAATTGTTTCGAAAAACTCTTCTTTGGCCATCCGGCTTCTCACTATAAATGCGAATTTTCCAGAAGTTCTGAAATGTATTTGTGTTGGGAGCTAGAGGAGCTGTCCCTTGCGAGCGTTGACTCACAAAAAGCATTAAAAGCTAAAACATTTATAATTCTGACCATGAAAGACACGGCGACTACTGAATTGTTTACGGACGATAGACTGCTGCGACAGGTGTTGACTTTCTAAAACGTTATGCCACCTTCATTAAATTTGCTTAATCTAGAGCTCTAAAGATTTGCATTTAATCAACTCAAACAGTAAATTTTAACCCTATTCAGACTGGGCTTTCTTGAAGTTCTGGGATTCGTGGGATGGTTTTGGTAGCCCCTCCTACGTAAACCCGAAAGTAATTATGCCATGGCCATGAAACTTGAAGGTCAGATAAAATACCAATAGCCAATTAGATTGCGGAAATTTATGTATCCTTATGGCGTCATAATGACGTCATGCCAGAAAATTCAGCTGTGTTTTTCCCGATAAGTTTTAACCAATCATTTACTAAGCAGAACTCTAATTTGACTTACAAAACTATATATAACAGAGAGACTGAAATTCGAAAAAGTTAAAAGTTTGAGTTCCATTACTTATGTCATAGCAAAATAGAGGGTTTGAAGATGCGTGGGACTATGGGAAAGAAAGTTGGAGGGGGCGTGGGTGTGTGATCGGTATAGCCAGTTACAATCAAATTATTATCGTTTTCAAAGATGTTTTAAAATAGGAACTGAAGCAACTCGCAAACAACAAACAGTGTCCAAATCTATTTCTATGACGTCATAATGATGTGACGTATTTCGCCGCAAATTTGAATTCTATAGGAGAAGATATCTATAAAGCCTAGAAAACAGGGGTGACGTCACGGAGGGAGCGGATGAGTGCTTTGAATCCATGGGAGATGCGGAGGAGTTTTGGAGACCTATGTGGAAGGAGGAAGGAGCTGGAAACCGAGAGGCAGAGTGACTCAAAGAAGAAGCACAAGCAATGGAAGAAGCGGTGCCTGAGTAGAAAGAAGGGAACATTAACATCACAGAGGAAACGATCACTAAAGCACTGAAGAAGAAAAAGAATTGGAGCGCGCCGGGGCCAGATGGGTTATGCAACTACCTCAAGAAACTTACCATACTACACAAGTCGGTGGCAGACGCCGCACAGGAACTATTGTGCGATAAGGAACAAATGCAAAGTTGGATATCTGCCAGACGAACAACACTGATTCCTAAAGAGAGAGAATGGAGAAAAGCGAATCACCGTCCTATCATGTGTATGAACGCTGTCAACAAAACTGTTACTACCACACATACCAATCCCGTCAACCAGCATCTGGAAGAAAACCAGCTAATGCAGCGAGACCAGAGGTGAGCACGTGAGGGTACTAATGGTTAGACAACCTGTCATTGACAAGACGGCCTTGTAGGACGCACGCGATAATCGGAGAAACATGGCATGTGCATGGATAGACGTACGCAAAGCTTACGACAGCGTAGACCATAAAGTGTTATTGCGTTTGCTACAATTGCACTACAAATTACCTTTGAAACTGATTGATGCAATCATGAAAGTAGTCAAAGGGACTTCCACTAGGCTGATAGCAGACACCAAGACAGGAGTGCAAACTTCAACCCCAACCCATTTGAAGAAAGCCTTGCTTTGGGGAGACAGCCTATGTTCGAGATTGTTCACCATCTACTTAAACCCCCTTGCATGGAAGATGAGAACAATGAAAGGCTACTTACTAAGCAAGCCAATCCATCTTAAGGTAACACAGCTGATGCTCATTGATGACATCAAATTGTTCAGTGCAAATGAGAGAGAGAGTTATACCCAGCTGCGAAGGAGGTCAAGCACTGTATGAAAGACCTGAACATGAGTCTAGGCAATGACAAATGAGCTGTAATGAATGTGAAGTGAGGAGAATTACAACAAGAACAGGCAGTTCGACTCTATGACACCACGACCATCAGAACAGTCCAGGAAGACCAATCCTACAAGTTTTTGGGAACCAAAGAACATGCCCTACAGGACTCAAGCGTCACGAGAGAAGAGACAGCTAAATAATTCAGACAAGTATGAGGTACAAGCGACAACCACCTTCGCTCTGCCAGCCCTAGCATACCATATGGCTATCATACACTGGCCAGTAAATGACCTAAAGGAGCTAGATAGAATGCTGAGGAAAATCCTGAACGACACCAACTCAAAGCATCCCGCATCATCAGATGAGCTACTGTACCTGCCAAGAGCAAATGAGGGACGTGGCCTCAAATCGGTGGAACAAGCGTACAAAGAAACCAAGATGGTCCACATCCTTGCTGGCTGTCCAGTACTGGCTCAGAGTGACTACACTGCCCGACAGAACGCAGGACGCAAGTGCTTATACTTCTCACTATGAAAACATTATGGCCTGATTGACAGAATTCCACCATGGCACTCTGCTATAGCCCCAAAACCAAAAGTGAAGGAATGACTTAGTAAGAATTTTATGGGACGTGCCTTCCCACACTGCAGAGAATAGATTCCAAATCACATCGCCACAGGGCAACAGGCCTGACATCACTGCATTCGACAAACCAGCACAAGACATCCTGGTGGTAGAGTGCAGCTGTCCATGGATAACGAACAGGATGAAGAAGGAGAATAGGAAAACTGACAAATATGTGCAAGTTAGAGAAGAACTAAAAGCTGGTATTGAGAGTTTAACAAATCAACGATCATAGATGTACTCGGACGGGAATGTAAGACACTGGAAAAAGACCTGACGACGGTTCTTGGAGCGAGAGAGGCAGCACGTACAATCACAGCCAGGCACAAAGCCATCCTGGCACACAGTGGGTGGATAAAGAACAAATTCAAGATGTTGTCACACTGAATTGTCAACACAAATAATATTCCTAGTTTAAGTAGTCAACCAGAGCTTGCGAAAAGTGCTTCTGGTTCAGATACAGATACTAAAATACCGGTAAGCTACAATTTACGGTATGCAGTTAATTTTTGGGTGGGGTCAGTGTACTAAAAACTATTCTACCGTTCCTTTATTTCCGTCAACAATTAGAAAATCGCCTGTCAGTTGAAGTGGAGCCAATCGACATGTCATTCACTTTAGGCACCATTTGTATTGTAAGATATATATTAAACTTTTAAGAAGCTGTCTAAAACTTATCCAAGATGACATAAATTCAACCCTCCCCCTCTCCTTTAAAACTGTGATAACTTTTTGAATTCTTCAAGAGCTTCAAAAGGGCGCTACTTTGTAGTTTTTATCCATTTTTATGACTGAATAAAGAACCATCAAATTTCCGCTGTCTTGACAGTAAACAATATATTTGCGCATTTCTGTAGAAATGAATGTTTAAAATCTGGACAAAACCTTGTGCTAATCATAATGAACTAGAACGCCGGCAACAAAATAATGCTTTACTTCACTGCAGCGCTGTATATCACATAAACAGGTTGAAATAACGCTCCTGTGAGGAAGTCACTAACCGCAAGACAACAGAGCAGGCAGTTCGATGGTGAGCGTAGTGTAGATCTTTGTAGCACGGCAGCGATAACAATTCCATTCCCGATCACTGCAGTGGCAGCTGTGATGATGTTTAACACGCAGTAAAAAATGTAAGCGTTGTACATCACACTGATGTCACCAATCTTGAGGTTGTAGACACCCAGATCGCAAGTAATGAAGGATAAATTTTGCCCAACAACCCAATCTTCTGAAAAATATTTTGGCATGTTTTTTCATCTGTTACCAACGTTTTGTAATAAAGTGATGGTGGTTCGAACAAAAACTTACTAATATCAACAGAATTAATATCCTTTTAGAATTTAACTTGCTACCGAGTGAGTAAAAATTCTGCTCGAATGAGCTACATGCTGTTCAGTTTAAAATAGTTGAGTGAAAATGATGAGAAGGTTGTATTCAAGGTTGACGCTCGTTGACGTTATCACGTCTTACCATAATGTAGATTCTCAATTTGTTCCCTTCTCCTCATGAGGGCTAGAGGGTATCCAAAAGTTGGTGTTTTAGGTATATGTTTTGTAAAAAATGTTTTAGCAAGGTTACTATTTTAAACTTCGTTCTGTCCAGATGTTTCTCAGTCAAGTTTAATTTTGCATAAACTAATCTACGCAGAACAATGACAATGATGTGTCATCATGATGTCCGGTTGGAGTAGGTGACTACATTTAGATTATTATTTGAGGCATTATTTGCGTAGTCATGTTAACTATACTCAATAAAAAGTTAATTTAAGAAACTAATGATTTATAAAGCTATCACACTTATAAAGTACTTATCATTTCTTAGGCCCGGGTTAAGGTGGCTCCCTAGGGTTTTTACAAAGAGTACCATTTTGATGATAAGTAGTGCTTGTGTGTCGCTAGATCTTTTTTCTTTAGCCATTATGCCTAGATAATCACACATTTGTGAACTTAATGTAACACATTAAAAGCTTTTCCTCATTGTCAAACCCTTGGCCCGACCCGTTGCTATGGCAACAAAGCTTTTAAAAATGCGACCAAAAAAGTGCAAAATTGAGCCATTTTGCTCCATTTCTCAAGTTCTTCGGTGAAATTTCTTTAAACTTGGTAAACGTAAATGTTACAAAAAACGGTTCATAAAGAAAAAAGCATAGGGTCGTTCGGACAGGGAAAAAGATATTTCAAATTTTCATTTTTTATGAAATAGAAAAAAAAAATTGTTCGATAATATTTTTTGAAAAACAATTATGTTGAAGATGAATTCTGTACTTTCGTATTTACAAAGTTTAAAGAAATTTTACCGAAGAACTATTGAGAAACTGTGGAGTTTCTATTTTTACCCACGCGCGTTGTGACGTAACAAATATTTGAAAAATCACACGCACATGCGTACAGCGATCAAAAACACGAGGTATTATTTGATTCAAGTGCTGTCGCGCGCCGTACACTCAGGAATTTTGAAGCTCGCGCCATTCTTGTACTCAGATCTCGCGCGGTTTAAAAACCCTAGGGAACCACCTTAAAAGACATACTTCACGTGAACCAAACCTAGTTACAATTTGGGTAGACTCATATTAATTAAGTCTGGAAACGTCGAACTTAATTCAGCCGAATCAAAACCGATTCCATCAAAAAATCAAATTTACGGATTAATTATCAGAAAGTGAAGCCACGTTCTCAGACACAACCATATATAAAGGTGAACGCTTTGAAGAAACATAGGTACGCAGAGCGTACGAGAAGCTATTCTACTTGATTTTTCTATTTGTTTCCCTTGCGGAAAACAGTGTGGTTATTGCAAAAAACCTGGATAAACCGCGAATGACGATCCGTGAGCGTTGAATAAACCGGTCTGTCCAGTGATAGTGTGTCGTGAACATTTTGCTGCGAAACAAGCACAAAGTTCAACTTTGTTTACAGATTTGAGAGAGTTTGTTTTGCTTGTGAATGTTTTCCTGTGAGTTCAACATACCTTTACTTCTTGTGGTTCAGTGAAAACGCGAGACAACCAAACAAACTTGTCTAAAATTTGCCGGCCTCGAGAAAGCCATTTGACTGCCGAGGTCACACTCAGCGAGCAGTAACTCTTTTGGAAATTCGGCAAATTGAACTTTAACAGTTTTGTAAAGTGTACATAAAGAAAGTAATCTTTTGTTTTAAACCCCCAGCTTCTCTTCCTCATCTCGTCTCTTGTTATGGGTAATTTTACCAACTTGTTCACTTTGTGCCTTATCCAATTCGGAGTTTTCCAGCCGGTTTTGTAGCCAACACGCAACAATGAAATCAAGTGAGACTGAGAGTGAAATTAATTTTCGCTCTAATGTAGCAAAAGCGGAGTGTACTAAAGTTTCAAATCTTTTTGGCTGCGGTGCAAATATTTTGAAGGGATAATTTTTCTGCGACGGTTACTCATTTCTGAGGCTGCAACTCACAACTAGTTCTGTTATCCGGTGGTCCTGTTAAAGACCATTAAAATGTTATGCGACCAACCTTGAGCTGGGTCGATAGAGGCCGGATAGCGCTATCAAACCTTTGGGCAACCGAGCTGATGCAAGTGAATACATTTTATCAGTGCTGGATAGCGATTTATCCGCTGGATAAGACTTATCCAGTCTTTGAATAACCGGGCCCAGAATGTTTCTATGCAGTGTAGACAGTGTACAACTTGCATTCCCCATAAATTCAGAAAGGCACTGTAATTTACGTGATAGCTCACGCGTCGAAATACTGATTCTGGCTAAAAAGAACACACTATTTTAGGCTTAATTTTTATAGTGTGGGTCTTATATTGTTCTTCCGGTATCACAGGCCTCAAAAATTTCCTTGGTTTTCTCTCTTCGCAGCCGCTATATTTCTCCGAATAAGAGGTGACAAATGTGATGCCATAACATTACACGCTCGGATTAACATGGGTGTGGTGGATTGGAAAATGATGCAATGAAAACGAACAAAAGCAAAAACAAACATATACACGAGAAAAAAACATGTAGGTGAAATTAAAATTTAAAAGTTTAAATGAAATAGCTGCAATTCATTTTAAATATAAGCATACAGTAGTAGAGTATGTTGGTCTCTTCTTGCCCTACCCCCCTTGGATTTATTTGTCACACGTACCAAGAACACATACATACATTTATTTATTTATTGTTGGAGAAGCGCATGCGCGTAAATAGCTCCAAAAAGGGATCCTCGATGTGCGCACTTATTTCAAACCAACTGAGAAATTTTAGTGTTCACATTTTAAATCAAGTCAACCGTCAGGAATCAAAACCGTTTTGACGAAGCCTTAAGACTCCTAAGAACAAACTCCTCAAAAACAAATTTTGACAAATTAAACTAACTGAGGATTTCAAAACACGCCTACAAAACGGAGGCTACCCAGAAACACAAAATTAAGAACACCTTTGCGGCAGTAAATTTGATAACAGAAATGCAACCTTACATAAAGAATAGGACGCGCAAGAAAATCTTGCCTTTGTTACCAAATTCAACCCGGCGGCACCAAACATTTAAAAAAAATACTGTTAAAGAACTGGCATTGAATTCAAATTATCATACATATTATCCATTTGTTTATTTTTTCACACAGTGTTATATAAAGAGGCCCGCGCAATTGATCACTGAGGTAACCTCTGATAGCGGGACATAAATTGCTCATATTCTGTAGTAGTCACTTGGTGTTCGGTACTGACTCGATGCTTCTGGACCGAGTAGCTAAAAAATGGCCATGGTTAACATTAACCAAACCTTAAGCAGTTAACTTAAGTTTCTTTCAATTGTCAATATGTAATCCAATGTTTATAGATTGTTGGGGGGGGGGGCAAAAAGTGCCCGCACCAACTTCAAACCACTATAGCTGAGCAGCGGTTGTAGATACGGCAAAGATATTTGGTGAATTTTCCCAAATTTATTGGGGAATCATTTGACGTGCCATTTTTGTCCCACTTAATTTAGCTGTTGCCATGGCAACCACTTTTTCAGTGAGTCTGGAAAATTTTTTCACAATTTTTTTCAAAAAATATTTTTTACTGTTTTTGCGTTAGAATTATCAGTTTGGGCGTCTCAAAAGTATTTTCAATGTTTTCAATAAGTTAATAAGTTAATTGATCATCTCGTAATGCCTTAACTAATTTAGCCGTTTAATACTTCCCGGGCCCATAGTACATTTTTCAAAATATTTGTAAATATCAGTTGAGAAGTGCATAGAATGTGAGAATTGAAGCTTTAACAGTGCATTAGGTAAAGATGGATGGATGGATGGATGGATGGATGGATGGACGAACGGACGGACGGACGGACGGATGGATGGATGGATGGATGGACGGACGGACGGACGGACGGATGGATGGATGGATGGATGGATGGATGGATGGATAGATCGATAGAGAGATAAAATTTCCTTGACACTGCAAAAATAAAAGTGTTTTTAGTTCGGTCAGTATAAAGATATGACATATTTAAATGGCGTTGTTTACTGAAGTTATAACAGGATTTATGCACTGGCGGAAGAAGTGCTTTCATCTTTAGGTTTGGGTTAGCCAGTATGACATTAAAAAGTTACTGGTATACAACACTAGGTGTTGTGGAGGAATTCTAGCTCTCTTTAGTTGTATTAATAAATATAACCTCTTTTTATTCCTTTTTGATTACTTCTGCAATATGCTCATTCCAGGTTAGATTGCTGGTTATCGTAAGATTTAGCTCCTTCCCTTTAATAACTACGGGATCGAAAACTCCAGGCTTTTTAGCAAATGAGATCCTGAGCTATTTTCATCTGTCAGAATTCAACTGGGCCCTGTTCTCTTGGGACCACAGAATAACGGGGTCTGCTATCCTCTGGGAGTGGCTTTACCCACCCTTTGGTTCGACTTTAGTCAAAACTTGTTCGAACAAAAGCGTGCGTTAGCTTGCTGTTCATTTTGAGTTCGAAAGTATTTCATTCATTGTTGACATTGTCAAATATTTAAAGTACAAGATATTTGATCAATTGGCAAACTTTGGAACAAGACAGCTGATAATGTAGTATAGGAGCCTGGGTCTGAACTGGAACTGACAGAGTGGAGACTGGACTCGAGTAGAGAACACATGGTCCAGAGTAGCGATTTTTCGATTGAGGTTTTTCTTGTAACAACATTATAGTTTTTCTCCAGTTTATTATTAAAAAGGTGAACCCAACAATGGATTTCCGTTGACAATTTGGTGACCCCGACGTGATAGACAAAAGTGGAGGAAAAAAACCGAAGATATTGACAGCGGAATTTCGATTGAAATCACTCGTGATTTGTACAACTATGGCCGCCATCTTGTTTGAATTTTTGTTGATATGACTACTTGACAGAAAATGGAGCAGGAAAACTTGCAGTTGGAAGTTCAAGCGCTGGTGTACACCGCAGAGAGAAAGAAATTGGAGACTGTCGCTGATCGTTTAAAAGTGGAGCATAAAGATGTTTCTAGGCTGATTGTAACGAAAGCAGTGAGCGAGTCTC
>JANSTQ010085881.1:0-14578 GCA_026167885.1 Bergia puertoricense
GTGAAACTGCAGTCACTAACTTTTAACTAGCATTTTAAATGTTTTAAAACTTTTCATCTCTATTTATATAATTTATTTTTTCTGATCCCACTTTTTGGGTATAAAATGATTATAGCCCACTCACCTCATATCCAGCGCGGGCTCGTATAAAATTTCATTCGGGCTGATCGACAAAGACGCCCTTAGTATTGTTGATAAAATGCAAATGATAACTGGCGATCACTTTAATAAGACCAAATTTGCTGCATTTACTGAATTGCATTGAAATAAACAGAACGACATACAAAAACTGTTAAAATTCTAAAATGATAACACTATCTATGTATCGATTGATGGCTGCTTGTATAAAACTGTTTGAAAAACGTTTTTCAAATATCCACTCACGCTGAAGTTGCATGCAGTATACAGACTAACCCTAGAAATTGTCTCAGTATGTAAAATAAAACGGTTATTAAAGTTTTAACCTAACCGTTTCTAACATTAAATGCTAACTCATAACGCTAATCTAAAATCAAGTCCACAGTTATCACGAGATACGAATTCAAGATTCACTCGAAAAATATGGATAAGACAGGGTAAGCCATCTGCAGGATAATCTGCGTTTTGAAGGGGTCAGAATACTTTGTGGAAATTTTGTTAAGTTAAAGGGTTAAGGCGGTGTTACACGCTGCAATTTTTTGTGCAACTTGTCTCGCAATGCCGTTGCGAGACAATTTGCACCAGCCATTCTACCGTGTAACACCCCCTGCAATGGTCAAAATCGTTGCGAGACAAGTTGCAGCTATCGTTGCAGAAAGTAGAATTCGGTTCTACGTTTCGCAACGATTGCAGCCACTTTTATCAAGTTACACCAACCGTTGCACCGTGTAACACTCCTTCTGCAACTTGTTTCGCAACGGCGTTGGGAGACAAGTTGCATGAATAATTGCAGCGTGTAACACCGCCTTTAGTTTTGAGGTAAAAATTTTGCTAAAACGCAACAAACTCTGTGATGTCACTCTTCGGAACAACATTGTAGCTGGCTTCCGTCCATTAAGTTTTATTATCACTTGGAATTTTTTTATTAAAGGTGTCTCTTACCCTCATCGTCACCAATTTTCGTAATTATATCATTACCTGAGAAATTTCTGCAATCTGATTGGTCGAGAGCAGTGATATTTCAGCGTAATTTTGAAAAATTACAAACCCATTCAAATGCGCGAGACGAAATAAACAGATGCTGTTACAGAAATTTCTCTGGTATTAGTATAAACAAATAATAGCATGATTTGTATGTGGTATTTAGCATAAATATTTCAAAGTTGTTCCAAATTTCACTCGCCTAACGGCTCATGAAATTACGTAGAACAACTTTGAAACATCACTCGTGGTATTTATGCCAAATACCACTACAAATCGTGCTATTACCTATGCTAATTTTCTTAACATTTGGCATTTGCAAGACGTTCGAAAGCACTCTTAACAAAGGTGAACAACACACTAGATTTTGCTTAAACGGACCTTAAGTGTTAAGCTGTTATTGCTAATAGTTCTCAAACGAGAAAATATCATTTGAAAATAGTTAACAACTGTATAAAGATAATTTAATTGAGTATGGAGATTAAGAAATCGTTTAACAGTATTCCGTTGATGAGTCATAGCGCCCTAAAATATTTGTTGCCAGGTATTCGCACTTATGTTCAGAAATACATACATACAATTCCAAATTTTACAGATTTTACGGTTTACCACAATGATCTACGAGACAAGTATTTCATTTTTGAAATAAGTTTTGGAAATTTTACAATGCTTCAGTTTTAAATTCAACGACGACTCGTTAGAGCTTAATAGCTCTAACGAAAATTACAGAAGTTCATAATTCTAGTTTGTAATGGGGCGGGTTGGGATTGGCCGTACACCCAGGTTAGAGTTCTACCCTGTTGTGCCCCTCCTCGTTGCGTTTTTTTTTCCAAGCATAACGTAATAAAGAATTTTGACGTGTACCAGCACTACTGAAACAAGTATGTATCAGTGCTTATTAGTGTCAGTACTAGAGATCAGCTGCTGGTGAGAATAAAACCAGAATTCAACAGAAAAACTATGATTGTTGGATGTCCAGCTAATGAATACAGATAAATGGCCTAAAAATGCAACTAATGCCAGTCCAATGTTTCATAATTGCAAGGAGACAGCAAAATCTTTATAGACTTGGCTTTAACCGATTAAATAGACTCGATCTCTGTAATTCTTGTTTGAGACTTTGTTCAGTATTTCGTACAGGTGGTTGGTAAACTTATCGCTGATTGGCAGTATATAACATATAATATATAATATATAATTTCTTTAACAATGTGAGATAAAAATTAATCACACTCTCGGACAAAAGCTCGTATCTTGTTTCGCCTAATCGCGTTATACTTCCACTGAGATCGGAGCGAGATAAAGCAAGGTTATGTTCCAGAGTTGCGACGTAATTAATTGTCACAATTGTAAATAATTCAATATATTGTATTGTTCTAAGGATCGATATGGAGAATGGATACATCGATATGAGCTAGCCCTGTGTTACATTGTTAGTACATGTGAAACGCCTAATGCTATAGTGTAATCTGGTTTACCAATACATATGAAGAACTGTGATTTATCTGATAGATTTGATTAGATTAGGTCCTTGTTAAAAACAAAAATGTACGACAAATAACAAATAAACTAATGTAATACTGTTGTATCGATACTGATATTATCAAATTTATTATTTAAATATTTACCGCAACAACCCTCGGCTAAACATTTTTAAATGTTTAAAAATACACTGATGTGTTTAGTGATTTTCGGATCTAAATCTGTGTTTATGTTATTACTCTATTTTTTGCTGCACTGTTATTTTTTGTCATTATTATTATATAATGATGTTTTTGTTATCCTTGATAACTTTTGTTGTTCTTATTGAGTTGTTGTTGTTGTTGCTGTTGTTTTATTGTTGTTGTTGTCTACTTATCATTTTATTTAGTTGATACTATTATGTATCTTGGTTTGGACGGCTTATTTGCCGGTTTACAGTCCCTTTCGATTTGTCATAACACTGTTCACGCGCGCATCTCAGACACTAAATATTAAGACTTGTTTATATGTCGTACTTCCGTCGAGCTTCGAAACTGTAAACTCACGTTCAACGTCTGAAGACTTTATTTCGTGCAAATGTTAAACTGGTCATTTAATTACGATCAATTAATCTAATCAGATTTTCACCGTATATCCAACTGAAGTACGATGTCTAGGTTGCAAACTCAATGAAAATTGGCCCGGTTGAGACGTTTTGCCACAATCGAACCAACTAGTTCCATAATAACGTGTTGATGTCGACTGAAAATATTATTCACGGCTAAAATGAACTAAATTTGTCTGGAAAGATGAAAGCATCTGCACGATATGAACTCTTTAATCCCTTACAATTCGTCGTTTTTACGTGGAATGACGTCTGAAGGGGGCCTAATTACTGAACCTAGCAAAAATATATTTAGCTAGATTTGCTTTTATTATGATAAGTCAGTAATAGAACTGGTGTACTGCAAATGGTTGCGGCAGTTTATGAAGAAATGTTGAACTGACTTGTCCATAAGGGCAAGTTTTGCAAAGGCCTGTGCAGAATAGCTAACGCTTCTCCTTTCTTTCAGCTACGGTCCCGACGAAGGTGCTATCGCCGCCAGCTCCGTGGATCGCGCTAAGGTCAGTAAGCACGGGGATTCACATGTTAACACGATTGTGTATGTTTTTGCACACTCAAGGATGCCTACTCTTTACTCCAATCTGTATTACATGTAATCCCATCCACTACTTTAACACGTCCCATCCTATACGGTTATAAAGTTTAAATCCCGGCAAAATATAAAATTAACTATATAACAGCAATTTTTTCATGCGCATCTTGACAATACTTATACACTGTCCAGGCGCCTTTTTTCTCAATATTTGTTTTCTGTTTCTCTCAAGCTACGGTGAAAGCATTCTTTATGTTGTGTCAATTCTTATTTTATGCATATATACAGCTATTATTTGCAATCTCTGTCGTAGCACATATTGTTCTTACATTTGTTACATAACACAAAATATCCGAGATTCACCCATCCTCGGAGACGCGGACGAAGGGGGATCCGTAGGGCAAGAGAAAGTAGAAGTGTTTTGTTTGTTCTTTTTTTTTTTTTTTTATCTTTTTGAATATTCTTTCCCCTTCCCGGGTCTCCGAAGGTTGGAATCTGTAAATATTATTTTTACATTTTGTTAGTGTGAATTCAGTTGGAATATTCTGACTTTGTTCCGCAACAACGATACACACCTAACTAAAGAAAGATTGCTCCTTCAAAACATGAAACGACCTGGTAGGACTCTGGGAAAATTAACATATGAAGATTATGGAGCACTGTTTAAGCCTGTTTCACACTTGTGAAGTAAGCATAAGCACAATCATAAGAAATTTACATAACAAAGGAAAACACAATGATACACCTGTGTGAGCTTGTTCCATCTCGTCGCACACTTGGTAGTCCTTTGTCTTTGCCTTTATTATTTAAATTCTTATGCTTGTGCTTATGCTTATTTCACAAGTGTGAACCAGGCTTTAGTGTACGTGTGTTTTGTATGTTTTATATACCTTTGGATTAGCTCTACGCGTACATGCATACTTAGAAGGTATAGACCCATCTCACGCAGCGGCCATGGATGCAGAACAAATCATTTGCTTTGCCTGGCAAGTCGCGTCCCTATGGTGACGTTCCCAAACGAATGTATCCTTTTCAAACTATAAGCCAAAATTCACATTATATAAGGATATGTTGCATATATACGGCACTGAATCAATGGATTTTCTCTTTTTCAGAAGTTAAATTTTCACGTTATTTATCCAAATAATTTCAAAAGAAAACATCTTAATCCACTAAAAAGACATTGATCGATCACTTCTGTTAAGGCTTTATACATTTTAAAACAATTTAGTACATTGTGTTCCGACCCGGAACACAAGAATTGGCAACTACAATCCAACTTAATCGCCCATCCATAGCATTTACCTCTTGAAAAACTTAGACTGGTATCTGAACAGTTCCTGTTAAAAAATGTTTTAGCTTGAAACAGTTTTTTTGTCAATAAATCCCTGAACATGCGCAAAGCCGTGAAAGAGCGCTTTTAAAGATTCCAAATTGCGATAGGATATATAACTGACTAGATGAATTCCGAGTTTCTTTGGGGGATGGGGTTTTAAATTTTTCTGTGTCGGTTGATAAGTTTTCCGCAACAAAACTGAAATACAGAGCTTGGATATAAATATAAATATAAACAGAAAAAGATAATGATAATGAAGATTCTAAAACGAAACTGAATAAAAACGTTGCGATCTACGATAAGGCAAAGATTGATGATAGCTGAAATTTGCTGTGGATTAGCTTAAAAATCTATTCAACAATCTTTGTAAAATATTAATTAAAAGCTTGGTCACTGCTTAGTTTTAAAACACGATTTTATCTACTTCGGGTCCTAAAGTTGCCTTTAGTCGCTGCAACTCTCGCAAACTCGCCTTAAGTTGCATGACAACCGATAACTGAATAAAATTAGTTAATATAAATATAAAGAAACAACAACGTGTTTCCTAAAAACGCTAAATTTAGTCGAAGCGACTGCAGACCTAATACAAAAGTGGTCACGGTACTAAAACATTTTAGACTACTAACATGCAAGTTTCTCTTTCGCAGGCCGCGGTAATAATCAAGGATACCTTGTCTACTGCAACGGCGTAAATATAAACAGAATTTCAGAAACTCTACAGTTTTTATAGCACAATCGATCGAATAATCTGGTTTAAAATAATAAATTTTGGTAGATTTATGACGTCTAGTCGATCTTGCTGAATAAATACAAACGTTCGGTATAATCACTGGTTTTTTTGAATGAGAAAACAATAACAGCGCTTTATGGCCAAAGTTAAAGTTAAGTTTCTTAACATTTAAAAGAACTGAACGAATGTCAACCTTAAACATTTGTGTATAAAAGGCTATTATTAAATTATGATGACACAGTTCAAGTTGTGTTAAGACACCAACTAGAGTTCCTATACTGCTGGGCGGGAGAGAAGTTCATATTTTGTTACGGGTTTAAATAATAGAGTATCAATAATGAAAAACAACTAAAACTGTTCCGCGCAAAATATTCACTTTTTGTATTAGGATACAGAAAACATAATTTTACAAGTTTACAAGTCTTAGATCAGTTTACTGTAAACTATGCAATTTAGTTAATCAGCTGCTATGTAATATTTATCTATCTAATGGTCTAAAGCAATTGATCAGTTAAAGTACACATGTAATTCTGAAAACTATTTTTATGAGAAAATCGAGTAAAAAACTTTTTCCTATATAGAATTTCAAAGTCCTTTAATCCAGTCAGCTGCCCTGTTTTATTTTCTGTCACAATTTCTTAAAATTCCCAGACACACTAGAGCTGGGAGCAATGCAATATTCAGCCTTGATTAAAGTACGGTACAAAGTTAAGAAAAGAGATAAAGTAAAAAGGTTGATCAATGAAAGCCTTTGATGAGTTTGAGAGTTAAACCTGCAGCAACCGACTGTTCCTTGTGACTGCTGCATTGTGGGGTTGACGTTGGGGGAAAAATCTCCAAAACTAAAACTAAACGTCATCAGCATAGGGCTGTTGTAAACAGGGCCAACAGAAACTTTGGTCAATTACAATGAATAACGAATTTCTAATTAACTTGAATGAACGACCTGTGACGTCAATGTGAAATAGAGCAAGTTAAAGTCGAATGTGTTACTACAATGCAAATGTGATGTTAAAGCAGTATAAAGTTCACACTAATCTGACTTAACTATTAAACCTGCAGTAATCGCCTGGGACTCATTAAATGTTCTTTTAAAAAGTCCTAACTTTTAAGAGATTATAAAGAACGTCATGTCTTACTGTGTAACAAACAAAAGATTTATAATAAATATTTGTTTTAAAAACTAAAACATGAGTTATCTTGTGTTACTTTTAATGTTGAGACTCATAAACACTGACCCACTCTTGCTTGACTCAAGTCTACAGAAGATCAGAACTTCTCGCTACTTCTTGAAAGTGTCTGGATGGAATAAGAAGAAATAACAGAACTATCAAAAGGCAAACAATTTCTGCGCAAAAGCTAACAACTTGAATTTCCGTTGCGTACATTCGTGTTTACGATGGATTCCATGACCGTTAACTGAGATGCACAAATTTCAAATAAAAATTAACCCTAAACAGGGCTCGAGATAGCGGCCGGAAAACGGTCAATGTCCGGCCAAAATAAGGCCATGACCGAATCAATTCTTAATTTTAAGAAATAAAAGACGGTACGATCGAGACAAAACGTATTTGGCTGGCACTTGATCGGTAAAAAAGAAGTAAGATATCATAAAAAACTAAGTTCGTCGGAAAGGAAATAGTTTCCTTACTCAAATACCATGTAAAGAGCTGCTCGCCTTTGGGACATGGCTTTGCGACCTTGTCAATATAGGCTTGGAAATGTTGATGAATTTTACTCTAGTTTGAATTCACTCTAGTATTTAAAAGGAGTAAACCTATAGTTCCTCCACATTGATTAATAAATTTTATTTCCCGGGTATTACTGTAGGAAGTTCACGAGGTGGGGTTTCACGAGCAAAACGACGAAGAGGGCAGCGACACGTCTATTGAACCTTACCACTATACCAATTTCGCCTACGACGGGACGGGGGAGGGGCACCCCGGCTCAAGCCATCCTCTCGGCCCCCTTTTTCAGGACGACGAGGACAGTGATGACATTAACTTTGAGACATTCCTTCCTCCTCCCCCTACCGTTCCACCACCAGCCCCTCCCGACTCTGACGAGGATGAAATATTAGATCAAAGTGATGGGGGTGTGTTTCAAGGGGGACAGCACTCTGTCGCTTTTTCTAAAGAGGAAGAGTCTACCGACGAGGACGTCGATTCTCAGGAAAACGAGGAGGAGGAGGATGAACATTCCCCGTCCCAGTCTATAGATAGTTCTCATGAACTTATGAGCCAAGTTAAACCGCAGTTAGAAGATGCTGATTCTGGTTACGACGGTTATGGCTTCCGCCGCTACTCCGTAGAAGAAAAGACCACAGAGCTGTAAAAGTCGACCGCTGACACTTTTTACCGACACCTTCATGAAACTTATACCCTTTAAGGTGTAGAATTAGAGAGAATGAAGCTGGGACCCAACCTAATGGTCTAAATTATCTAGATCACACACAAATGCATTATATACACGTCTTATGAGATGTTAGTTGTGTGTAGCACAAAACAACAGTACAACTCTCTTAAGTTGGTTGATACAGATAGGCTGACTGACAGTGAAAGTTACAGTAATTATAGAACAATGTTAGACAACTTAGATTCTATAAAAATGGACATCATGACAGCAAAAAACTTTAAGTATCAAAAGGAGTTGCACTCATAACTGTTGGGTCGAACGCGATCCGATATCATTGCAACTCAAAGTAGTAGCCGATTAAGACAGTTCGCCACTTTCAGTGGTTGACCATAGCAGTTACGTGCCACTGCGATGGACGGCAACACTGGTATGACAGTACTACTGACACGTTTGTGATGCTGATGGCAACTGACAGCGCTGTAAAAGCGACAGGAACCACATACGTTTGTGACAGGGCTCGACATTAACGCTGCCCCGATGGCCCCAAGGCACGTTTTACCACTTTGGGCCAGTATGGAAGAGTAATTTCAGAAAAGTGGTGGCCAGATGGAGCCAGCAACTCTTAAAAAAATCACTTGGTGAATTGTGTCAATGAGTCAACACCTGGTATATAAAAAATCAGTCAATATTAGGGTGATCCACGTAACCCAGACAGCGTCAACTTATGGCATCAGTGAAATCGACGAAGAGGAGATTGCGCAGACCACTATCATATTTAATTGACTTTGGTCATAGTTAAATTTTCATGCTAGGACAGTGACATAAAAAATGGTTAATGTCGAGCCCTGTTGTGTGTCAGTGATGGTAATGCATAACACTGTTAAAGCAGTAGAACTGACAGCACTGTGCCTGAAATGAGCACATTAATGGAGGAGTGGCAGAAATCGAAAATGAAGGGTATAGGAAACAGAACAGCAAAGAAACGGGAGTCAGGAGAAAAAATACCGGCAAAAAATTAGTACTGTTAATGAATTCACTATAAAGAAATGCCTCTACAGAAAAAAGGCCCTAGTATAGGCTATGGAATTATCATTTACACATCAAATGTTTGTTGAAAAACAATGTTCTAATTACTTTTTTAAAAAAGCTAATAGTTTATCGCTTTTCACTGGTGAAAATGTATTTGTATCGAATAAAGTATGAGAGCATATCAGTTGTTTCCAGACAAACTACTCCGTGACCTTCACGTTTAATTTAGGCTGTATAAGTGTAGCTACTTGTTCTGACACTCAATCAGTGTTTTGTTTTACGGTCAGTCGTTGCTAGATACCCCAGCTATGTTTCTGCATATATGCATAGCACTATCCTGTCGAAACAGTTTGCTACACCAAATAGCTCGTTACGTTACATAGTACTACCATGGGCTGTGAGAAACGTTAATTACGAGTATCAATGAGATGTTTAAATGCCAAAACATAAAACTCAAACCTTTGTTGAAGTGTGTTGATTTGTGCTCACAAGGTCCTATTTCCCATGTAAACCTTATGTGCAAGCCGCGATCGGATGTTCTGCGTTTGTTTTAAGTGACAATCGAGTCACCATTTTCTCTTTCAAATTGTAAACCTAGCCCCAGGTCGCGTGAAAGAAGTCCATTCCCCCAACGTGCTGCACGGCCTATTTTAATGTTTACGTCATATAAAAAATTTAACGGAAGAAGAAAAAATAACAGGGTAGGATATAAGTGGGCGTTGTCCAGCCTTGACCACTCAGAAATGCCTATTTACAACACGTGACATTTTCCAGTGGATCAACCGCGTGCACGAGTGAAACGTCACCACTGCGAAACTGAAGCCAGGCAGGTTTCCTTATTTGGAGGACAAAGGCAGGAAGAGCCAGGCAGATTTTCTAAAATGGAATAGTGCCCTGCATACGCATGATTTAGCAATCGCCACTTTTATCCTACCCTGTTAATTTTTCTTCTTCTGTTAAATTTCTGATATGACGTAAACATTAAAATAGGTCGGGAATGGACTTCTTTCTTGCGGCCTGGGGCTAGGTTTACAATTTGAAAAAAGAAAATGGCAACTCGAGTGTGTGAGGGAAAATTCACTTCAAAACAAAAGCAGAATATCTGATCGCGGCTTGCAGATAGGAAATAGGACTTCGTGAGCACAAATCAACACACATCAACAAAGGTTTGAGTTTTATTTTCTGGCATTTAAACATCTCACTGATGCTCCTCATCAACGTTTCCCACAGCCCGTGGTAGTACCACTACCAATAACATTACCATTACCATTGTCAATAGCCTTACCACTACCATTAACATTACCATTACCATTACTATTGCCAATAACATTACCATTACCATTATCTTTACTATTACCATTATCATTATCAATACCATTACCATTACCATTACTATTATCAATACCACTACCATTGCCATTACCAATAACATTAACATTACCGTTACCAATAATATTACCTTTGCCAATACTTTTACAATTACCATTACCAATACCACTACCATTGCCACTACTATTGTCATTACCATTACCATTATCATTACTAATAACGTTACCATTACCGTTACCAATATTACCAATGCCTATACTATTACCATTACTATTACCATTACCATCACCATCGTCATTATCAATAACATTACCATTACTAATAACATTAGAAATACCAATACCGCTACCACTGCCATTACCAATGATAGTACGGCGCAACTGAAAGGCGTAATACAAATAATAATAATAATAATGGCGTTACCCAGACGGCATTTCCACAGGGTGGCTTTTCATCCATCTGGGGGACCAACGGCTTAACGTCCCTGTCCAAGGACGGTGTGGCCAATCCGGGAATCGAACCCGGGACCTTCAAGTTAACAGTCTGAAATCTTATCAACTGAGCTAAAATCCATACAAATCATGAAATCAAGGCATGGAACTACACTATTGTAAAATCAAAACGTAGAAGCAGAGGAAACATTTCCCGTACGCCATCTGTATGCTAATCCTGCCCAATCTCTCACATGGAAAATCGACTCACCATGTGCAAGTTTTGGAAAATTAGACGAACAATTGGAAAACTCCTCAATGGCTGACATCAACCGTTCCAGAAACAAACAAATCTCCACCTTCCATTTGACTCTATATCCGAAAGGAATCACATAAGTTAACCTAATTCTGATCTTCTCACCTTCAACTGTATATACTAATATAGTTTTAGTTAATTGCGCGCGCCCTGCATTCATAACTTGAAGATAGTCAAGTAGACCGAAAACGTTTGTTGTTTTCAATAACACTTTAACATTTATCTGCTGAACTTCTTTTTGGAATGAAAGTCTGTTGAGGGTTTGAGAAGGTTTTTCAAGACTTTCATTGTTCACATGTTGTGTGTCCACCACTTTGTTCAGGCCGAATACCATGTATAGTTCAACAACTAACTCTCGTCTGAAATCCGTGTTTACACAGCGAAATTGCCGCGATTGCTTTCCTTATATTCGCTCCTGATCGCTTCCTCATTCTTGTTTTTGAAAATCATGTAATAGTAGTTCTACTGTGTTTGCTTTTCAAGTTTTTTGTTTTCAAAAGCTGTCATTTGAGAGACACTTAAATAAAGTCGTAATTTGACTTCTGAATACATACGCAGATAAACTGATTATTTTGAATTTTGCTTGCTTTAGAATACTCCTTCAAACTTCCTCGATCTGTTTTATGTGCACTAATGAATAATACATGAAGAAGACTGGCAGACAAGTTTTAATAAAAACTGTTTTTTTTTCGTCAGCGAGTACACCATCATTAGTAATTTATTTATGGTATATCTTTGGCCGTAAGGTTGGTTAGACGGTAGACAGGCGCGTAGCTGCCTTTAAGCCAAGCTTACAAACTTTTTTATATATTTATTCCGAAGACACAAGGGTACTTAATAAAATGTAAAGTGCTTCATCTCATATTTTTCCCACTGGATTTGCAATAATTAAGGTATGAAAAAATCTTTATTATTCATAAGCCTATACTTGACCTTCCAGTCTCCCGCCACACTCGCAAAGTTTGGAACGGGCTTACAAACCAAAAATGGCTAGCTATGCTCCTGGCGGGCGTTTCGAGCGTTGGCCCTTTGTAAGAGTACGAGTTAGCCCATGACCGTTTTTGCTAAAACTAAATGTATTGAGTTACTGACGCCCGTTAGTTTCTGCCCGAATTATTGCCGTGATGTCTTGTATATTTTCGTTTCTGATCACTTCTTTATTTCGTTTATTGTGCTGAACTCTGATTCTAGTTGTGCCGGTAAAGTGATGCTTTTTTCATTAAAAACATTTAAAAACTTTTTTTTGTATTTCATGTTTTTGTTCTCAGGTTCAGTACATACTGTCATTTTAAAGTCAACTGAATAGAGCCATATTTGAACTGTTATTGTATTAAAATATGTTGTTTAAAACACTTGTTTAAAATGGCCATTGTTATTTTGAATAAAAACAAATTAATAAATAATTCAAACAATTTAATACTCTGTTTGGAATTAATTTTTTGGCGCAAGCTTAGTGCGTATCTGAGTAAACTTTGTTTACTAACACGATCCTGGTGAAGGCCCGCATACATTTTTCTGGCCATGTTTTTCAGTTTAATCAAGAAGCTGTTAAATTTGCAAGTAACATGATCTTTTAAAAGAAATATCTATAAACTTAAAAACAACCCAATAAAATAAATGTACTTTTCTCTGGTCATAGGGTGGTTCTTTATCAATTGAAAGCGTGACTTTTATTGTTTTATATTGTAGCAATTAATATGCAGATGGTTTATCAGCCAACTTGATCAATTTCAAAATTATTGACTTTTCCCATCTAAGCCGGATTCTACTTATCAGAAGCTTTCTGCCCACAAAAAATCAAGCAAAAACTATCATGTATAATCTGCACGTAAAATTCGCAGCTTAATTAATATAAGGTCGGTGCATACTTGAGGAAACGGCTAGTTCTCGAGACCCCGTTAGCTCAGCTGTTTTCCTCTCGTGTACGTTGGGCTTTAGCATGGTTCGTGCATGAGAGCTAATAAACAATTTCTACAAAATTTCGGCAAAAACTCGCTGGCCGCTGAAAAACTTTCCTTTTTGCAATTTAGTCGTATGCAGCCGTCGAGCATAAAATAATAAAATAAAATAAAAGAAATAAAAGAAACTGAATAAAATAAGATAAAAGAAAAGAACAATAACTGCAAATTCGTTCGTCTGCTTCTGTTTCCTGTGCTTTGTTCGGTCATATTTATAATTTTTATACAAGTATTATTCATTTACACTTGCGAACATCTGCTTACTCACACGCGTGCGTTTCGACATTGATAATGGATTGTGTTGCAATAATTTCCAAATTTTCAGGAAATGACAAATGTTTAGTTAAAACGACAAGTAGATTTGGTTGAAATGTTTTTATGTACCAATATATTTTCACCCAAAGTGATTTGGCCGAAAACTTTGTGCTTTAAGCATTATAAAAACATGTTATTAGCTTGTTTTAGCAGTCTTTTCCAGAAAATTGATGGACGACTGAAAAATGTCCTATTTTAAATTTATTTATCAAAATAGTGAATAAATCGAAGTCATTTGTTTCGCTCTTTCAATTGGTTATAAATCGTAAGCTAATATTCAGTATATGAAATATATTGAAGTAATTTTAAAACTGACAATGCTTAACACATATTTCTTACAAGTGAAATACCTTTCTGAAAAGACTGGTGAATGCAGCCTTGCCGACGAAACTTGCTATCATATATCGAAAGGAATTGCATTGCACAAGCTTCACAGCTCAACGCAAAACGGCAATACAAACAAAGAATTTGGAAATGCAAAATGGATTCTATTGCACTCGCCAGAAATGCCAGAAATTAGACAACAAAAAATGTCTTACCTCAAAGAGTACCTCATCACTTTTCGTTCGTGCAACTTCCCACTTTGGAGCGGTAGATAATACATCTTTAACTCAGAAGAAGTGACTTCTTTTCTACAACCCGGACCTCAGAGTCAGACTTACGCAGTTCTATTCTGGCGACTGTTCACTTAATCACTGTTGTATTGATGTACTTTCAGCATTTACAAACAACTGGAGCTTTGTTGCCGCCAAAGTTTCACTGACTGTAGGCTTTCGTTCCTCTCCAGTGCTGTCTGAAGTTTGAATAAACTGATTTTGAGTTCCTTTCTGGTATTTAAGTGGGCAAACTCCTGTTGAACTCCACACATTTTAAAAATGGCGGCTTTGTTGATAACTTTTTTTACTGGTGCCCACTCCCACTCTTTGTTCGTTTTCGTTCCCAGGGCTAAACAGCCAATAGGCCCTAATTCGCCATACTGAAACGCAAAAGAATGTGACAAACTCCAAGACAAAGCTCCATCAACTAGAAAAACGTGATATCA
>JANSTQ010085992.1:0-14577 GCA_026167885.1 Bergia puertoricense
GGCCGAGGCTGAATGTTCTTAAATATTTTGGGGATTTTAGCCTCAAATGTTCTTAAAATGTTCTTAATATAATCATATAATATTTTCTTAATATTTTGTTTATGAAACAAAATTTAGTCACTGGCTGCTGTCCAGACACTCTATGTGTATCTAAGAAGATACGAGCTGCGATATTTGATATACAAGTAGATAGAGTAAAAGAGAAAAATCATGCAAATTGTTCTTGTAAAATTTTCATGTATTTTACTCTAGTTGCAAACAATGTTGCAGACAGATTCAGGCAGCTATATATCTCAGTTTAACATCTGTTTAGATGGCAGCTAAGATTACAACGCAGACAATCCAAATGTATTTGGAACATAAATTAGCTGTCTTTCAGTGTAAAAATTATTGTTAAATTCAATATACCGGGGCATCATTTTTGCCAAATTTCTCGAAAACAAAAACTCTTTGGAAAATTTTATTCTGATTTTCGATAATAGTTCACCAAGAGGATTTTCTGGACAAAATATAAAGGAATCCGAAAATTCACTTTTGTCCACGAGTTTTCGATATTTACAGTCATCAGCTCTTAAGAACATTGAAGAAGAGCTGAAGTAGTGGAAAGAACACTTTGAGGAAATATTGAATCGCCCTGACCTATTAAATCCACTAGACCTTACAGAAGGCCCAGAACTGCCTATACGCGCTGGAAATATTACAAAGACCGAGATTCGTGAGGCATTGAAAAGGTTGAAGGATGGCAAAGCCCCAGGACCCGACAACATACCACCAGAAGCTATCAAGACACGAGCAGCTATATCAGTTGACATTCTACACGACTTCCTCAACGACATCTGGAAGGAAGAGGAATTACCGGAAGACTGGACGACAAGTCTATTGATTAAATTAGCAAAAAAAGGAGATCTAAGTGTCTGTGACAATTGGCGTGGCTTTATGCTGTTAAGTATTACAAACAAAGTATTGTGCAGGGTGATACGGAGGAGAATGAAAGGCGCAATCGACACCAAACTTAGAGAAGAACAAGCAGGATTTAGAGAGGGTCGGAGTTGCACGGATCATATTGCAACTTTACGAATCATTGTCGAGCAGTCAGTAGAGTGACAGTCATCAGTGTACATATGCTTTGTGGACTTCCAGAAGGCTTTCGATAATATCAATAGAGACTTTATGGAAGCTGCTCGGACACTATGGTCAGGTGTTCCTGTAAAGATTGTTAACGTCATTAAGAAGCTCTATGAAGGTTTCACTGCACAGGTGATACACAATGGCAAACTAACAGAGAAATTCCAGATGCTAACGGGCGTAAGGCAGGGGTGTCTACTTTCTCCCCTCTTGTTCCTCGTAGCCCTAGACTGGGTGACAAGACAGGCTTATGGATCATCAGATAAAGGCATACGTTGGAAGACTTTGAGTTCGCAGATGATATCGCATTGCTGACACAAAGACTTAAAGATATGCGCTGCAAGATGGAGGACTTGAAATCGGCAGGGGAGAAAGTTGGACTAAGAGTGAATGTACCCAAGAAGCTGATGAAAGTGATGGCAAAGCACAAAGCAAGAAGGTACAGTGATCATTGGACAAGAATCAGTTGAAGAGGTTGAAGAATTCCAGTACCTGGATGGCATCATTAGTAAAACCGGAGGAACCGACGAAGATATAAAGGCTCGCATAAGGAAAGCTAGGCATGCATTTGCGCTACTAAGACCAGTGTGGCGTACCACTTCCTTATCGCTGAAGACGAAACTGATAATTTTCACGTCGAATGTTAAGTCACTGCTATTGTATGGATCAGAGACCTGGCGATTAACGAGTGCCTTGGTGAATAGGTTACAGGTGTTTGTAAATAAGCGTTTGCGTCGTATACTTGGCATCAGATGGCCTGAGAAAATTAGAAGCGAAGATCTATGGCAACATGCTGATCAAGAACCAATCGAGTTGAAGCTGAAAAAGAGATCTTGGAGATGGATTGGCCATACGCTTTGGAATGGAACCCGCAAGGAAAAAGGAGGAAAGGACGACCCACGCAGAGATGGAGGAGAACACGTATGGCAGAGCTCAAAGTAAAGAACACCACCTGGATGGATTGCAAAAAGACAGCAAAAAACCGAACAAGATGGAAGGCACTGGTTCAGGACTTATGTTCCCACTAGCAACGTAGAAGACAAAGAGAGAGAGAGAGAGAGAGAGAGAGAGAGAGAGCGCGCTATTTATCGCCCGCCCTCGACAACTGCAGATTTTGACGCTAAGCTTGAACTAAACATTGAAACAGCATATCTGACAAACCAAGAGATGTATGTACTCGGAGATTTTAACATTAATTATCTGGACTCTGCTTATAATAAACACCGTCTATCAAAGGCCTTAAAGAGTCTAAATTTAAATCAACTTGTAACTGTCGTTACACGTCCGGCGAGTTCCACGTCTACACAACTCATCCAAATTACATCGCCGATATTTTGGTGCCCAACATTGGACTTTCGGATCACCTTCCGCTTTTTATCAGACGAAAATATTGCCAAAAACGGAAAGGGATCAAATCACAGCACTATTGAATATCGCGATTTTAAAATCTCGAATACTGATGAATGGTTGCAAGAACTACAAAATGCCTCCTGGGACACTGCATTTAGGTCTGTTAATATAAATGAAGTCTTGCTTACAGTGGAAACAATATTAAATGAGATATTTGACCGGCACATTCCTGTCGAGACAAAGCGCATCAAAACACAAAGCCAACCTGCCTGGATGACAAAGGAGATTTTGCTTTCAATAAAAACGAGATAGAGGTTGTCACGAAAAGCACGCAAGACAAATTTGTCGTATGACTGGACACATTACACTTGTGCCAAGTGCAAGACGCGTCGGCAAAACTTCAAAATGGCGTAAAATTTTTGTTTTCGCGTTATATATTTATTTTTCTTCGTCCTCTGATGTCAGATCGCCAGCCAAAAACAGTTATCCAACAACTGCAATCAGCATCCCTGCTTTTCTTACTGAAATAAGCTTGTTCAAAGCGAATTATTTCCACAAGTTGTGTTCCGATCGATCGGCCATTTTGAAACGAATTTCTTCAACTGTTCCTACCGATCATGGTCTGGATGTTCTGAGCCTTCTCATCCTCTCTGGAGATATTTCACTTGATCCAGGACCCAAATGGCAGTATCCCTGCGGTGTGTGTCAAAAATCTGTCAAAAGGAACCGGAAAGGACTCCAGTGTGACTCCTGTGACATCTGGTATCATACAAGATGTTGTTGTGTAAATGATATTGTGTACCAAGCCCTTGCTAACAGCTCTTGTTCATGGATTTGTTGTGAATGTGGTCTGCCGAATTCTCAAGTACGCTCTTTGACACATTTGTAATAACTGAGCAGAATTATTACCACTCATTATCACAATCTTCTATGGCACCATTCATTAGAGAATCAATGTCATCCCCGAGTGATAATTCATCAGCCAGTCCACCACCATCTTCCGACCATAATTCTGGCGAAGTCTTCCCACCGCAATATCAGGTGTTCAGAAAGGACAGACTGCCTGATGCACACGGAGGGATATTTATTGCCACAAAATTGGATCTTGTGGCCCTATTACGTGAACTGCTGTGGATCCGGCTTCATACCCATGGTGCAGGTCCTATCCTAATTGGAGCATTTTACAGATCCCAGCAAACAGATGAGACCTATATTGAAAACCTTCGATCATCTCTCCAAAAAATTCCTGTTCAAGATAACGTATGGTTACTTGGAGACTTCAATCTGCCTGATGTTGACTGGTCACTCAGTCGATTTAAGCCTTGTGGCAGATACCCAACTCAAGTAAAGCCTGGGCTGCTTAGGAACAAACATTGCGAATACGTGTCTTGGGTTGTTGGTGCTTCACTGGAGTCAAGTAACACTAAATCCTTCTGGAACTATGTGAAATCGTTAAAACTAAACTCATTCGGTATTCCACCTTTAAGTACCTAATCAGGCAATTTGGCAACCTCATCTAAGGACAAGGATAATGCGTTGAACCACCAGTTCCAATCTGTCTTCTCTAACGAACATATCCAACAGCTTCCTAAAGTAAATGACTTAGACATCTCAGGTTTTCCACCCTTGGTGATCACTGAGACCGGAGTTTACAAGATATTGACAGGTCGTAAGGAGCATCAGTCCTCAGGTCCCGATGGCATCCCTGTTCGGGGTACTTAAGCAGTGCGCGGGAAGCATTGCACCTGTACTGCAGAAAATTTACCAAGCCTCTATCAACACCAGATACCTACCCTCTCACTGGCGAGCTGCAAACATCATCCCAATATTTAAGAAAGGTGACAAGTCATACCCTGCCAACTACAGATCTGTATCACTAACATCCATACCTTGTAAAGTAGTGGAACATATTGTGTATCGACATATCTTTGCGCATATTGATCACCATGGCCTTTTGTCTGATATTCAGCATGGATTCAGGCCGTGAAGGGGGTGTGAAACACAACTAGCACTTCTCATCGAAGATCTTGCTAGCGCACTAGACTCTCATGACCAAATAGACATCATCATCTCAGATTTCTGAAAGGCGTTTGGCAAGCTCCACCATCAAAGACTCTTGCTTAAATTAGAACAGATTGGAATCAGAGACAATATCCTGGGGTGGATCGCATGTTTAATGACTCTGCGTTTCCAACGAGTAGTACTTGAAGGCGTTACATCTGACAATGTTCCTGTCACCTCTGGCGTTCCGCAAGAGACAGTTCTTGTACCCCTCCTCTTTCTGGTCTATATCAACAACACTGAGTCCAACAATGATTCGCACATGCACCTCTTTGCTGATGATTGTCTTGTATACAGAGATACAGAGTAATTAGGAGTGCCGAGTGATTGTGTCCAGCTTCAGAAAGATATCTCCTCACTCTGCAACTGGGAAAGCACACAGCAAATGGCTTTTAATAGATCCAAGTGCTTTGGGATGCACATGTCCCACAAAAAGAACCCGTGGCTGACATCATACGACATGTTGGGTGTGGCTCCAGTTCCTACGTCTACCCAAAAGTAACTAAGGGTGGGGTTAACAACAAACCTAGACTGGAGTATTCATATCAACTCCATCACAACGAAATCCAATAAGACACTCGGTCTTCTTCGCCGTCATCTTAGACATTGCACCTCTAAGATCAAAGAGACTGCCTATGAAGCATTTGTAAGACCTCAATTGGAGTACTGCAGTGCGATATGGGACCCACATGAAAAAGGATGACATCACAGACCTTGAGAAAGTACAACGCATAGCTACGCGCTTCGTGAAAGGCGACTACCGCCGCGAGTCCAGCGTCACGCAAATGATAAAAGACCTCGGATGGCAGAGCCTACAAGTGCACTAGCTTCTAGCCGTCTAACACTCATGTTTAATATTGTACATGAACTAGCGTATATTGAAGCGCCGAAGCTAGTGGAGAGGAAGCGCACCACTAGGCGATCTAGTGGACAGCACTGCTTTAGAAAACATCCAAGCAAATAAGAACTGCTACAGGTCTTCTTTTTACCACAGTTCCAGAGTGGAATAATCTACCTGACCATATACGCAGTGCCAGCTCAGTTGAAAACTTCAAGTCCTCAATCCTACGAGAGATAGACGTGATTGCCACCAGTCATTATTATGACTAAGGACCTGGTCGCTGACCACCCTGAGCCCTATATCCACAACGGAGTTTGCGCAGTAACGATTTAGAGTTAGATATAGAAGACTACAAACCTTATCAGAAAGACAAAGAGAAACGACTTTCGTGAGAAAATAGATGAAAACAAAGGAAATCCCAAGGACATTTGGATTGCACTGAAGACCTTAAGTGGAACGGAGAAATCGCGGATTAAAATCAAAGAACTAAAAACTAAGAAATACACTGTTTACAACGAAAATTCAGTTGCAAATGCGCTGAACGACTTCTTCACCAACATTTTAGAGCAACTCGGAGATGATAAAAGCTCTGACGATGTAGCTTTTGATGATTCAGAGCTCAGAAACTTTGTCTCTGCCAGATTAGATGCTGACACAAAGTTCATCATTCCAGAGATTACGCCCAAACAGGTCACTGGCATAATAGGAAAGATTTCTATCAACAAGGCGACTGGTCATGATGGTATCAGCGCTCGAGTACTCAAGGTAATTGCACCAGCGTTCGCCAAACCGTTGTGCAGTTTACTAAACTTGTCAACAAGAACAAGCACTTTTCCTGACCAGTGGAAAGTGGCACAAGTTACACCACTGCATAAGGGCGGATCGCGAGGCGAAACAACCAACTATCGCCCCATATCAGTATTACCTGTTCTCTCCAAAGTCCTGGAAAAACACGTCGCGACCTCTTTCTCTAAATACCATGGCAAAAACAACCTCCTATACAAAGTGCAGTCAGCCTTTAGAACAGTACACTCCACCGAAACCGCGCTGACGAGATCTTACTAAGTATGGACAATGATGAAGTGACAGGTTTAGTGTTCGTGGATTTTCGCAAAGCCTTTTATGTCATTGACCACAAAACCCTTCTAAAGAAACTGTCTATTTATGGCGCTATCCCTGACTCCGTCGCCTGGTTTAAATTATACTTGAAAGATCGTAGACATTTTGTTATTTACTGGGCAAAACTACATCTAAACAACTAGTTATCAAGCAAAGTGTACCGCAGGGATCTATTCTTGGACCAGTTCTTTTTCTGCTGTTCGTAAATGACATGCCGTTCTATCTTAACAAGTCTACCATGGATATCTATACAGAGGACACAACCCTGTCTCAAAGCTATAACTGGAGAGACATTCAGCTATTAAATCTTGCTCTTTCACGAGATCTGGAATATATGGAAAGCTGGGCAAGAAAGAACAAAATGTACATTCATCTCGATAAGACAAAGGCACTGCTACTTGTGGCTAAACGTCTGCGACGGTACTTAGATCACGATACAGAAACCTTAAAGCTCAAGCTAAATGGCACAGATATTAAGCAAGCGAAGAGTTACAAATTGCTAGGCATTCATATCGATCAAGACCTAACATATGAAGTCCACATTGATGAGCTTTGTACCAAACTCTCAAAACGACTTGGCTTGTTACGACACATAAGCCCATATTTCAAACAACGTCAAAGAACCATATACTACCAGGCAGTTATCAAGCCAGGTTATGATGTATTCCAGCTCCGTGTGGACATCTTGCAATAAGGAGGCCATACAGAGAGTTTTTCGTATGCAAAAAGAGCAGCGCGCATCATTCTACACGCCGAAAAAAACACCAGATCAGTCACTATGTTCAACCATCTAGGCTGGATTCCTTTTTGCTCCGATTTCTTTATTAACAAAAGTTTTTTGGCCCTAAAAAGATTAAATGGCACTACTCCTGATTACCTAAATGTTCTTTTAAAAGAAACACATCCTGATGTTCATTTTAGAACCACTCGTTTTTTTTAAGTTAAACTTTCTGTGTCCCACATTCAAAAAGAGCAGAGAAGGAGGACGGACATTTATTATCAGAACAAAAAAAGACTGGAACCAGTTACCAACAACACCAAAGATAACCTCCAGTGTTAACGTCTAAGGAAAAGTCTATATCAGGCTATTTTCAATCAACAACGAACAAATCTTAACTTTGAATGGTCAATATAGTTTTTAATATTGTAGATAGTCAATAGGTTTTATATATGGAATTAGAGTAGAACTGACTTTGTATTTATCAAAACTAGTATCTTCAAATTTTTACTAAATTTTTGCACTGTCTTTATCTGAATTTGTAATTTATGGAAATTGTATTTTACAGAGGGCCACTGGACCATCAGTGATTTATAATTACTGTCATGTTTCACCCTCGTTAGATAAAGTTGTTATGTTACGTTACGTTAGGTTATGTTCTGTTCTGTTAGGTAACAATGGACACGTACAAACGGGCTTTTCAAAACTGAGAATAGCTGAAGCAGCTGGCCCTACCTAAAGTACATACAAAGATTACTTATAGTTGTTTGTATGCAACCAACGTAATGCTGCAGCAACCCAAAGCTGCAGCGATACGTTCAGTGCAGTTTTGTTCTATAAAAGGTATGCAGAAGAAAGAAAGTTCACTTTTCTTTTATCAACAGAAAAGGTTTCAGCCACTACGTTGTATTTTTTCGTCATAGTAACACAACTAGCAAAGTTGTTCCGTTTGGATGTTTGATCTTCTCTACCAAATGGTTTAACAGTGTTGTGTGTTTTCTCAGAGGACGGTAGTTGGAGCGGCTGGTCCACTTGGTCCCCGTGTGATGTTACATGCGGTGTAGGAAATCGATCCCGTACAAGGCTGTGTACCAACCCTCCTCCGCTAAACGGGGGCAAAGACTGTGAAGGCGTGTCCAATCAGACCGAGAACTGTGAAACAAAACCGTGCCCAGGTAATTTTTTCTGCCTGTATGACAACCTCTTTCAATAAGAAATGCTTCGTTTGGTATTCCTAAAGCTAAACAGTTGCTTTACTGCAGGATGCAACTACGAGAGAATAACAATCAAGTATGACAAAATTTTAAGCGTTGTCGTTCGCGCGTGCTAAAGTCTATCAATGCGTATCGCTAATTTTCTATAAACAAATAGTGAGTGAACTAATCCGGTTTATGTCGATTTATGAATCGGCAATAGACCAAATAAAACTTGTATATCGATTCCAGCAAGCACCTATTTTGCTGCATGCATGGGACCAAACGGTTATATCAAAAACGTTTGCTAGTTATAATTATGCCAGACATTATGCTTGGATATAATACGTCCTTTCTCAAAAGTTCAGAGAAAGTTCGATTTCCAGCCAATTAATGACTAACTTTCACTCTCATTATGCCTTTGTTTATTGGGAATACTCACAATACAGCTGCTTTGTTCCTAGATGGTTGAGTTTGTTGTTAGCTATATTAAAATATTGTTATAGTTTGATACTCAGTTAGAGCATAGTTTATAAAGCGAACTGGTTATGAAACTCGGCCAGTTTCTCTGTTATAGTTTTTTGTTCTCTGTTTCCTTTTTTTGTTATCCTTGACCGTGCACAAAACACAAAAGGCATTGAAATGTATATTCATGGACCATTATCTAGTAGAAACATTTGGGCTCACACGTAAAACAAAACAATGTGCACGGGTCACTTTTGTTCAACATAAAACAAAGCATCTTTGTACACTCCTTTTAAGGTTTGTTGAGCTTGCCAACCAGTTAGTTCTGTCAACTATGGTTAGGGTGAAGATACAAACTGAGAGATACTTAATGTTGCTTCTCAAACGATTACCCTAATTTTGTATCAACAGAACCTGTTATTATAACAACTAAACCTTCTCATGTGTGGGTGGAAGAAGGTCAAACAGTGATTCTTGTTTGTAATGCGACTGGTCGACCTTACCCGACAATCACTTGGACCAAATCTGGTGGAGGTATCAATGGCAAAAACTCGAAGGATGAAGAGAGACTTACACTTTCAAACATCACACTACACGAAAACGGGACGTACATTTGTGAGGCAAAGAATAATGTCAGTAGTCAAAGAGTCGAGGCCAACGTGACAGTAGTACCAGTCCCGAAATTCGCGGTCGCTCCTCCAAAACGTGTCACTGCTCCCAGTGGTTCGCGGATTCAACTTGACTGCCAAGGCACCAGTTTTAGTAATGTCACGTGGAAGCGCAAAGATGGAGATCTGCCGGTACCCAATATGTTATATTCAAACGGGACCTTGGTTCTTCTGAACGTCACCATCAAGTCGTCAGGTAACTTCGTGTGTGTCGTGAGGAGTGTTTTCAGATCAATCAATACCACAACACAAGTCGAGGTTCACCACCGCTCCTGCAGTCACGTGAAGGCAGCTGACCCTTCTGCAGTCTCTGGTAACTACACTATTTCTCCTGACGGGGAGAATGGTATGGAATCGTTTAGAGCATACTGTAATATGGAGGACAGAGGTGGGGTTGGCGTGACAGTTATCGGTCACAACAGGGAAGTTAGAGAAAACGTAACAGGTTGTGACCCTCCAGGATGCTTCATAAGGAATGTTACGTACATGGGGGTCACGCTCGCTCAGCTTAGAAGTCTCACTAGAGTCACCTTACACTGCGAACAGTTCATCATGTTTGAATGTAACAATGACGTGTTTTTCTTACGAAAGAAGTACGCTTGGTGGGTATCACATGATGGGAAGCCCATGTACTACTGGGGAGGAGCAACTCCTGGCAGCCAGAAGTGCGCATGCGGAATGAACAACACGTGTACTGGCGGAGGAGTGTGTAACTGTAAGGATAGAGATGAGTCAGGTTCTGAGAGCAGGGGGTGGCGTAGTGACAGTGGCTTGCTGAAAGATAAATTCAGTCTGCCCGTCACCCAACTGAGGTTTGGAGATGTACATCATGAAATTGAGGAAGGTTACTACACGCTGGGGAAACTAAAATGCTATGGGGCGCTCATGAGTGCAGGTAATCTCTGCTACTCTAATTTTTGATATATAATTACCTTTTTCATAAGAACTAAAACACCTTAAGTACAGCTTGGTTCATTCGCTAAGTTGAACACACGGAGCTGGTTTATTGTTCATTTTAAATATGGTAAACTACTTTAGCCATTACCACATAAAAAGACAAAAGAAAGCAAAGACGATTGTCCGAAAGTCAAACACAGTAAATTAATCAAGGTAATGTATATGTACAAACCGGGTGGGAAGTATAAAAACGAAAATTGCTCCCTGTGTTTTAAAATTTCAGACTTGACTAAAGTTGAGTTTGAAAACGGGCAAGTTTTTTACACACTGTTTGGTTTCTTTCCATTCGCGATGCCCTAGTTTGAGGTTAAAGCTATGCCAACATTTTTCTTACTGTTACAAAGTTTTGAAAAGATAGCTTAACTCTTACAGTGCAGTGCAGCAGCGATCCCTTAGGTTTTATATTTAGTTTAATGTTCTTCAGATTTTAAAGATAGTGCGGCATAGTTGTTTGTCAGCTAGCACATTAACTGCAACAATTTACCCACTGTTATTGTTCTAAGAAATGCCGTAAAAAGATCATTGGTTTCTTTATCTACAGAGATGATTATACCGCAGAATCCGAAATGGCGCCAGATATCAAACGAACCCAACACAAACGTACCCCTTGAGCACGGCTGCTGCTATTTCTTCGCAATACTGTTCTAAGCCAAACTCGTTTAATACAGTTGCGATGCTAATCACAAACACAGCCCAGACATCTGTCCCTGCAGTAAGATGGCTTAACTATGTTCAAAATTTTCTCAGAGTACGGCAGTTGAGCAGCCGGACCACTTGTTCCATGTGAAGCATAGTATTGATTATAAAGGCTGGTCTATTTTTTGTGCGACTGTTTTGAAGTAAAAACAGCAAAGAATATATTCTGTTTGATTTGAACAGCTGTTATCTACAAAATGATATATTAATAAGATCTTATAAATAGGTTTATTTTTCATCTGAATTTATTTTGATTCTGTTTATTTATATCAAACACATTAGTTTTCATTGCTACATGTAGTTGTCGCATGAAACAGTTTTCCAGTGTCTACTGAATTTTAAACACATCTATCGGTTCTGACGTGACGTCTGAACTCTGTCTTGAAAGAAAAAATTTAGTTTGGTTCGTTTTTGGGCAAGCGCTGACAGTGCTTCGCCTAGCCAAGCTCAGGTCAGATCCAAGATTTTAGGATACAATTTTCACTGTTTCTACCACCAGACACATTTTTAACACAGAAATCTCTTGAAAAGCACTGGAGTGAGGAAAGTTCCTATGTTTGTAGAGTCTTCTTGAACCTATTGCTTTTCAGAACGCTGTCTTCCATTTATTGGGCTTCGTTGGCCGGACTGTTCAGTTCTCAAAATGGAACGTGACAACCTATCAGAACTGGTTCCGGCCAGACTGGCACTGTTTATGGATTAGAATTGCCCAGTTATGCTGTTCCGGCCACCAAAAGATTGGGAATTTGGTTTGTTATGGCGAGAAATTTAGGCAAGCCTAGACCTTACGAACAGTAAGCATTTATGACTTCAAATCAAACTTGCGGTGTTTACTCGTTTGATTTTGAAATCACGTGTATGGTTTCAGACCAATTTGCATTCCACTCAGCTCAATTACCATCATTAACTATCCGCTTAGATGTTTATCATCAGAGAAGTTAACCCGATCTGAAATACTAGGATGCAACCAGAGACAAGTGTAAGAATTAATTGCATCCTAGCATGTCATACACTCTTTTTTTTATAAGAACGTCTAATTTGGGGGCTGAGGCTGGATGTTCTTAATTATTTTGAGGATTTCAGCCTCAAATGTTCTTAAAATGTTCTTACATTTTTAGGATTGGGTACACATTTAAATTTTTATTTTCCATTCACACAAGCCAACCCAAAATGGAAATATAACAATTTGTAACTGCGCGATGTTGCACGAGCATTAGGCATTATTTTACAGTTTAACAACAAATTATCTCCACTGAATACAGTATTTGAACAAATGTTCTCTACATATCCCCAGCCTCAACATGTTCTTAGCATGTTCTTAAATTCTGGGATTTTTTTAGCCTCGACGTTCTTATAAAAAAGGTTCTTATAAAAAAAGAGTGTAATTAAATTCAAATGATCATCACATAGATCAAAACATGCTCATTTCTCATTGCTTGCTTATTAATTAAAATAAAGTGAATTTTTCCCTTGATATCTTATTCTGCAGTACTTTACGAACATGTTGGTTGTTATGGAGACGAGGAGAATGACCGCGCCCTGACCGAAATGCTTAGTGGATCAGTATCGTCGGTGGAACAGTGTTACAAGCAGACAGTGGCTAAGGGTTACCCAGCCTTTGGTTTGCAGGCGGGAATACAGTGTTGGTCGAGCAAGAACGCTACGTTAGTCTACGGTAAACATGGAAAAGCAAACACATGTAAGGATGGTCTGGGGGGTAACTGGACCAATGATGTTTATATACTTACAGGTAATAACGAGGCAAACCCTTAGACCAAAGGCTTTATATTTTTTTTTTTGGCCAAGCTTTATCCGAGACCTTAGTGATCCGTGACTATTACGTTAAATATGACAGAGCAGATAAAATCGGCAAAACTTGCTGTTTTGTAATTTACTTACTTATAAACAAAGATGCATCAAAGATTTGAATGTCTTAAATTTCACTATCCCGGACCTAAACCTTTAACAAAACGCAAAGCAATTAGCTTAGAACAGCTGAGAAAAACTAAGGAAAGTTTTAGTTTTTTCTGCTGTTCAAGAGATCACTTCTCCCAAAGTAGAAGGACTTTAATATTTCATAAAACCAGCTAATTCACACTCGCGTGACTTTTGATATATTTATCTTTGGACAAAATGGAGTTTTTCTCAAATTTGTAATTTAACGAATCACAGTTGGCCCATTTGAAATGTCAGCCCTAGGCCCTTAAGTCCCATTCTTGTTGTTAATTCACAACAACATAAAATCAAAATTTCCTGGACAAACTCTGCTGATCAGATAGAACGTGGGCTCAGAGAATGAGATTGGTTGTTTGCAAAACGCAAAACGGAAGGGGGATTAAAGGGGAAAAGGGGGTTTGACAAACCCTTAGAAAAAAGTAGTCTTCTGTTACTTCAGGCCCACCAACATACAATTAAAAGAATCATGAGTCATACTGCAAACTATAGTTTTTAATACCTCGTTTATGTGATCAGTTTTTGATAGATATACAACTACAATATATGGTTAATTTTCAAAATATGATCAAAGTACAAATGATAACTAATCATGACATGTCCCCTGTCAAATACTGTTTCAATAAGAAATGGTTTAACATTTCTGCCACTTTTCGAAAATTTTACTCGTTTTTGTGAATAACAAGTATAATAGTTCGAATAATGTTATCCGTTTAAAGGCAATAGAGCGATTTTAGTTTGACCTTGAGAATCTCGTTTGCTGCATGTTTAATTTTGTTTCACCTACCAGTGTCAGGAAAGATAAAAGCAGCAACACTTTAGAGGTTGTATTGGGACTGTTCGTTTGTCCAGTATAAACTGTAGTTGTTTGTTAATAGTTGATTTAAACAAAACTTAGTTGTTTGTTAATAGTTCATTTAAACAAAACTTTGTTAGCTGTGCGAAGAATCTTATTCGCTTCAAAACATAGCGTTAAATGAACATGTTCCATAATCCAATGTTCTATAAACCAGTCAAGACTCCGGAAATTAGGTTCAGTTCGTGTTTTCGTTTCAAGGTCAATGAACACCACCCAATGGTGCCTCTATTTACGTGTTGTTTTTCGCAACTAAGAAAAAGTGAGTACGTGTTTAATTGTTTGCAGTAAAAAGCTTTTGTTGTTTTCATTAATAGTTTACAGTTAGTCAGCACCATAAAACATTTCTGGTAGCTGCCTTTTTTGTCAAAACGTTTGATGAAACCAATTTGACCACAGGTCTGTCCTATGGTCAGAATTTGTAAAGAGAAAACATCTCTGCTCAGATGCAAATAAACAGTGTTAAAAATTTTAGTGAATCTATTATCCTCGGTGACCCAGGAGCGATCGACAGGGCGAGAAACTACCAGGGGTGAAAGAAAAAAGGGGGCCGTAAAGCATTTTGTATTTATTTT